>VWZL01003442.1:68207-84826 GCA_013396915.1 Stercorarius parasiticus | reverse complement strand
AGGGGAAGTGGGGCAGGGAGCGGGGGGGGGGAATGAGCCATGGCTTCCCCCTGTGCCAGCCATGCCCGGGCTTGGTGCTGCCTCTGAGCTGGCAGCATCCTGAGAGCGTCTGTGCTGGCTGGTGGGGAGCAGGCAGGAGGCCGTGGTCGACATCTCGTACTTCCAGGGGTCTTCCTGGCTTTATCTTGCTCCGTGCTCAGCCCCGAACCAAGCAGCTCCCCCGTGTTCATTTTTTCCGGGGCTTCTGGCTGTTGAGGTGGCGGCTGGAAGAGCCTCCTCGCTTCCTGTAAAAGCGCAGGGTGTTATTACAGGGGGTGTCGTCCCCCCCCCTTGTTCTCACTCCCGAGCAAAGTCGAAAGGGCAGCTCTGGTGCGTTTGCATAAGCGCCCAAGTTGAACCCCGGGCAGCGATAACGAAGGGCTTCTGGGAGGAGAAGTCTGCGTGTCGCCACCTTTCAGCTCCCAGTGCCCGCGCTGGCGTATTGACCAGCAGGCGTGCTTGGTTTTCTCCTGGTAGTGAAATCGGGGAAAGTCCATTTCCCTTCTGAGATTTACAGCAAATGTGGGGGGGGAGAACTCGCTGCTTCGTCTGGCTTCGCAAAGGCAGCGTGGCGGCTGGAGAAGCGAGACTGCCGCCGACCTGGGCGAGACGCCGCCTGCCCCTTCTGCCTCTTGGCTTCTCACTCTGTCACCTTGCGAAAGGCGAATGCCCGGCTGGGGCTGGGGGAAATGGGTGTTGTTGCCTCTCCCCAGCCCTCCCGGCTCCCCGATAAGGTGCTGGGTGACGGGGTTGGCTTCCGCCGGGGAAGTGACATCTCCTGTGCTGCCCGCCCCTGGAGCGGCGTTTGTCGGTTGCAACTGCTGAACCCACGTAAAGCTGATGTCAGACAACTGGTTTTTTTGAAAACGAGTAGAAGTTAGAATTAGCTGTTACAGAGCGTCAAACCCGATCCAGGATTTGCCTTCAGCCCCAGGAGTCTCTCCTTATGTTGTCCTCAAACCCTCCAGTCTCAAGTGGTGCTTGCTCCCAGGTGAGGAGCAGCAGCTCTGCTTGGCAGAGGGATGTTGTGTGACCAGCTGTAAATGGGTAAACGGGGGTGAGCTGTGAGCTCTGTCCCCAGATCTGGGCTGCTGCGAGTGGCAAAGTTGTTTGAAGGGCCGCTCCATCCCTGTGGCCACCCGGGACCTGGGGCAAGCAGCACCCTGCTGTTGTACCTCCAGACGTTCGGAGCACTTTGAACTGGGAATTTAAGAGCACAGGCGTTAATGCTTCTCTGAAAAACCTATTTGAAACGTGTCCTCTTTCTCTGCAACCGTGCTGGAGGGTGAGCGGCAGCCTTACTGGAAGCCTACATAATTGCCGTTCCCCTGTGCCCGTGCTGTGTCGCAGCCCTCCTTTTAGCGATGGTTTAGACTCATGGGTCTGGTGTTGACACTGTCAGTGGGAAGACAAAGTTACGGGGCAGCGAGGCTTGGAGATAGGGATGGTGCTCTCCGGGTAGCTCAACTGCCCGCTCAGCGCAGAGGGCTTTGTAAGAGCCACAGGGCAGTGGCTAACAAGAGCTGAGCAGTGCCTAATGCAAACTGCAGCAAAAATAGTCATTAATTGCTCCTGGGCGGGGGGTAAGGGCCACCTGAGCACATCCCTTCTGCTGCGCTTGTGGAGGCCACCATGGGCAGGGCATGGCCGGCCTCACCAGGTCCTCCTCAGCTCCTGGGAGCCGGGCGATTCCTGGGAGGAAGAGGCTGTGAAGTCATGTTGGCTGTCGGTTCATCGCTGTATATTTATAGTGGCATCGCTGGTATTTACGCGCAGCTCTCACAGCGCTATGAATGGCTGACAAGCTTGGAGAGGTCTGTTAATTACCTCTAATGTGGCAGCAACTCAACCGAAAGGCTGTAACTCTCACGATGCCTGAAGAAGTCAGGACCGGGCTGTTGATCTGTCTGTCCTTAAAGAGTTCGGAAGCTGGGAGGGGGGTAAATAATCCTGTGCAGGCTGGATGTGAGCGAGGGTGCGGGTACGGAGCAGCCCCCGGTGCAGTAAGAAGCCCCCTCATGCTGTTGGAGACACGCTCTGGAGGAAAAGAACAAATATGTTGCTCTGAGCAACTGAAATGAGGCAAACTGTCCTCCTGGGCTGAGTCACAGCCTCACAGAGCCGCGGCGGTGTTTGTGCTCCGGGGTGTGGTACCTGGGGGTAGGTGGCACAAGGGCTTAGGCTTGGCTCTTGCCATCTCCTCGCAGCGACACAGACCCAGCCAGCAGTTGCAGTGGTCGAAATGGCTTATCTTTTTTTTTAAAGCTTAAGGGTGGGAATCGTAGCGACGGCCACCAGCTGCTCTCCCTGGGTTTGCTCACTGCCTGTTAAACGTGTGCCTGGCGCCGAGTCCCGGGTGTCACGCTGCAGGCTTGTGGACTGCCATCTACTTGGTGTCATGAGCTGCTAATGTGGCTTTTGGCTGCTTCTCTCCCTGGTTTTGCTGTGTGGTTTGTGGGGGGCGGCACTGCCCTACCTCCAGTGAGTGAAGACCATGCTTTGGGCTGTGCTTTCCCCGTGTCCCCGCTCCTGCCCATGTGCTCTCGGCTCTGCGGTGCCTGGTCTGGTCCCACATCCCACCAGTCTCGGTGGCTGTGGCTGACAGAAAGCACCAAGTCTGGTCACTTGGTGGCTGGTGGAGCATGAGGCTTGGTCTGCGTGGGGTTGAACTGCAGGATTGCTCGGCAGCAGCTCTGAGCTGTCTCCATCCAGCCTGGAAAGCCACTTGGGTCATTTAAATGCCAAGTGGAAATCACTTCATAGAGTCATAGAATCTTCACGGTTGGAAAGGACCTTTGAGATCATTGAGTCTGACCATACGCACAAAAGAAAAAAAAAAACACCACCAAAAAAAAAACCCCTACAATGTCTATCACTAGAGCATGCCCTGAAGTGCCAAATCTACACGTTTCTTAAATACCTCTAGGGATGGGGACTCAACCACCTCCCTGGGCAGGCTGTTCCAGGGCCTGACCGCTCTTTCAGTAAAGGCTTCTTTGAGAGTAGCCTTATAACCTTAAAAGACTACTCATTAAGTCTTGCAACCCATAATGTAGGGTCATGGTCTGAATTTTGGGGTCTGTATCTTCAGCCTGGAGTCTGAGCGTGCCTGGCTGGTTAAAAGCTGCTGTACAGCTCTCGTCGGATGACAGGCAGGCTGGGCGTGGGGCGAACCTGAAGCTGCTGGTGCAAGAGCTGTGGGGCAGAGGATGCAAAACTTGCCTTCACCGAAAGGTCAGGCTAGCAGCTCCTCTTCCTGTTGCCGTCTGCCCTGCCCCGTGTTGGGCTGCAGCCCTCGCCAGAGCAGACACGGCTTGTGACAGCCCTGCAGTGGGGAGAGAGGGGCCAAGCTGTGCTCGGGGTGGTCCTGCCCCTTCTGGGGCTGGAGGGTTTGTGGTGGTGAGTCCCCAGCCCTACAAGCAGAAGGGCGACCTCTGCAGTGAGGACCTCTGAGGGCTCGCTGTCGGACTGTCTGCTTCTCACGAGAACCACCTTCTTCTGTCTTCGCTTCCTTGGCTCGGCGTCTGTGTGCAGCCTCACCTGACCTGCTCTTCTGGCTATCTCTTGGCTAACATCAGCAAAAAAACCCTAAAGCAGCAACTTTGAAGCCTGCAAACCATTGCTGTTACCTCTGCTGAGGTCTCCCTGCTCACAGGGGTTCATGTTGTGCCTCTTTTGTAGCAGGAGGCTTCTCCTGTCCTGTATTTGGCCGAGCCAAATGAATTCCTGGCCTGGAGATAAGGCAGCAAGATGCCACTAAAATGCAAGTCACAAACGTTGCATCTCTGTTGAGATAAAATGCGTTGGAAGGGTGAGGGGGCATTTACTTGTGTCCTAAAGTGGTAAGAATATTGTCCATCCCCTGGGTTTTGCCGGGGTCGTGGGTGTCATCACGGACATCTCTGGGCTGGAGGAGCCGCGAGTTTGCGTTGTGCGATTCTGGTGGGACGTGGCCCTGTTTTGCAAGTCACTGGTGTTAATGGCTCTCTTGTCTCTGATTGCAGTTCTGGCATAAAGCATGCTTCCACTGCGAGACCTGCAAGATGACCCTCAACATGAAAAACTACAAGGGCTACGAGAAGAAGCCGTATTGCAACGCGTAAGTCTCTGCTGCCTGCTCTCGTTTTCACCGAGAAAGCGTTGGGTTTGGGGGGATGCTGTGGGATTTGCTGGACCCTCTTCCCTCTTAACACCCGTCCTCACCCCGAAATGAGAGCTGTGGGGAACCCCGAGCTCTGCAGAAGCTGTCCTTGCCCCGCTGCTCTGCAGCACTTTCTGGGAGAACATGTGGAGCCTTGGCTGAAGGGCTCACACCGGCCAATTAATGCTGGTAATAAAACAGCGTTTTCCAGGCTTAAATGCCAGCTGACGGCTGCTCTCCAGTTCCAGCTTGGGCAGACAAAAAGTGAATAAAATTCAAATGCAGGCAGGCATTTACATGGAGCTGATCTTAATCTGTATCCCTTTCAAGAAGGGGAAATAAAAAGGTGTTTATACCACCCTCAACTGAACGCAGGTGTTTGGGGAGAGGAGAAATGCCCTTTTGTGCGGGGGGAATGGGGTGTGTGAACCGGCCAGGGGACACGGGTGGCCCAGGGCACTCACCGTAATCTGCCTGCGCTTGCCCTGGGAGCCACGAAGGTAAATGCATCCGAAGGGAAATACAGCTGGAACATGAGATCCTTCTCCCCGCAGCAGCGCGGGCACAGGGTACAATGGCAGCATCTGCCTGTACCTGACACGAATTCCATTTCCTGGATCTTTCAGGCCACTTCTGAGCGGTGGATATTCACTGACCCCCACTCTTTTTTTTTTCCTTCTTATTAAGAAGGACCCTTAATTAAGCAACAGCAGAGCCCAGAAAGCTGTGCACAACGGGCGCTGGTCCCTGCTCAGCCCACAGGGAAGCACTGAGCTCTGCGTGCCTGACGTCTTGTGTTTCTTAGTGTCTATAAAGCGGCTTTGCAATAAGATTTTTGTAGCTGCTTCTTACACGTTAACAGTTCTTAGAAGGAAAATTAGATAACATAATGCTACTTAGCACTTGTATAGCGTGGTCCATTCACAGAGTACTTTAAAAACGTTAATCCTGGTGACATCCCTGCAAGATGGGTATTACCCTATTGATGTCGAAGACGAGTAGGAAGGAGAAGAGGTAAAACCATCAGCCGTGCGGAGCCCCAGCGAAACCTCCCAGTGCTGTAGCTCTTTTTGAGGTTGGTTAATGCCGATGTTAGGTGTTGGTGATGATGATGATGACCTTGGTTTAGGTGTTGGTGGTGATGATGATGACCTTGGTGAAGTCACCATCAAAGCTTCTCTTGAACTGGGATGAGACTTGTGGCATTCACGTCTCAGCTGGTAACGGCTGTGTCTTGGGATCTCACCTGAAATGGTGTGAGAAGTAGCGAAGAACTCTTGGTTATCTAGTTATATGGGGGCACTATTAGAGCTCCAGCTTCTGAGGTGAAACTGGGAGCTTCCTGGAGCAGTGTGAGGGGGAGACCTGTGGTCTGAGGGAGGGCGAATGCTCGGTTAGAGGGAGGGATGCTTGTTCTTGGACTGTGCAGGTCTCTCAACCTCCCGTGACCATGGTCCAACCAGCCTGGGATCGGTGAGTCCCTGCTTTGCAGAGAGATGCAGGAGATGAGACCCTTGAGTTCTTCTCAGTGTCCAGAACCAAAGCTTTCCTCTGTCACCATGGGCACCCCAGTACCAACCCTGCTTGGCACAAAGCGCTGGGGCATGTCCATCCTCCATCCCTGGTGCTTCTGCCTCTGGCCGTAGGGATGGGCCGGGGTCCCCGTTCTTGTGCTCTCTCCCTTCAGGCTGCTGGAAGGGAAGTGGGATAATAATGGGAAATTCCTGAGATTCCAAGGAGTCTGCGCAACCTCGACCCATCTCAGTTTCTCAACCCCCTCTGCTGAGAGCTCCCTTTGATGCTGGCTCGATGTCTTAACCCTTTAGCAGCCTCCTGAAGGAGAGACAGCTCTGTCTGCCTCATCTCTACCCCAGGGCAGCCCTGGAGGTTCCAACTGTGCACGGAAACCAGCATTAAATGTTCTTCCCACCTTTCCTGGCCATGCCTTGGAGGGAAGTGAGAGCAGCTGAAAACTGCTGGCACGTGGGGCTTTGCCTCCAGCAGCTGCCAGCCCCTTTTTGCCGGCGTGGGGGCTGCTGTGCCCAGACCCGGGGTGACAGGAAGATGCTGCCAGAGGACGTGGGGTTGGTTCCTTCTCAGCTGGTGCCCCCAGAATATACTGGTGAGGAAGAAACGTCCAGGCAAGGTGAGCGTGTCAGAAGGAGCCCACCCTTCCCCAACAGCTTCTGCTGGTTGTTGGAGCTGGGGGACAACATCTCCTGTCCCCTGAGAAGGGGGTGGAAAAGCAACGTTTATCCTGGCAGGGAAGAGGCTGCTTTTCTGAACATGCCTTAGCACAGGGTCTCCTCTGTTTGAGCTGTGGCCTCCTGCCAAATTCCTGAGTTTCTTTCTTCAAGAGAGCAGGAGGAAGAGGGCTGGGCTTCCTCCCTATCTGACATTACCCCAGCAATAAATCCGTGTGAAGCCTTTCACGAAGCTGGCTGGCTAACTCTGCCCTCCCGTGCCCGTCGGTGTTGGGAACTGCCTTGGTGGCAGACGTGACTGGCTCCCCCCTCGTCACCGTTCCTCTTTCGGCTTCAGCGGGGGGCTGGGGGGGGGGGCTGGTTGTTCACTGGAAGCAGTTCTCCAGGCTGGGCTCATCTCTACACGAGCGCTTTGAACTGAAAGAGGTAGAAGTGGAGGAAGGGCAAGAGCGAGGTGAATCTTGAGGCTTCTGCTGATGAAGGGTGGGGGAGAGCTGGGCTGCGAAGGACAGGCAAGATGGCATGCGAGTTCCAGGGGACCAGCTGCTCCCAAATCTGCATTATATATCGGCTTTAATTTCTTGTTTGCTGTGCTGGAGGGATAACACAGCTCTGTGCTGCAGCTGGGGGATCGGGGCTGTGTCCCTGGGCAGTGGGGCTCTGGTCCCCTCCATCCAGACAGCCCCGGTGACCGGCAGCTCCGTGCTCTGCCTCAGAGCGCGGCAGAAATCCATGCCTTGAAAATCCTGTCTGAAAGTTCAAAGCTGTATATTCTGGGGAGTCGGCGTCTTCAGAGGCATCGCTCCTTGAAATGCAGAGAGGAGGCGTCTGAGGTGGGGAGCAGGGGCGGCATCCTGGGCCAGCGGCTCCGTCTCTGCCTCCGTCCTGGCTGCGAGGCTGTCCTGCTCCTCTCCCTTGAGGACATCGAGACGAGACCCGAGGCGAGACTTTATCTCGGAGCTGTGGGTTTGCCTGAATTCCTGCTGGTGTACGAGCCGTTGCCCTGTTGGATGCATCCTTGCTTGGAAAGCCCTGCGCTGGCTGCGTGAGCATCCCCTGCGCCGGCATCCCGCCGCCGGAGCGTGGCCGATCAGAGGGACTGTCTCTGCTGCCTGCACACCCTGCAGCGCTGGATTATTTATTCTTTTAATTTTTTTTTTAAATTTCCTTACTGCTGCAGACTGGCTGGCAGGAAGTTAATGGCCTCCTTGCTCAGCAGTCCCTCCTCCCCCACGGAGGAGCGGCAGCCTGGCCTGACGTGCGGCATCCTTTGTTTGAGGGTGCAGGAGGAGACGGTGCCGCCAAGCGAGACCCTCCGCTCACCTCTGCTGTAGTCCTGGCTCAGGCCGCCCTGCCAGCGCGGAGCAGAAGGAATTAGGGGATGTGGAGACGTAGCAGCACGGCAAAACTGCATGGTTTTTTTTTCCTCCCCTTGAAAAGGGGCTAAAGGCTAAGCAAGGCTGCCAAAAATAGCTTACGTAGGTGTGTCGGCAGGGTCCCCGCTCCCTCCATCTGCCGTACTTGCGTGACTTCAGCTTTCCTTCACGGACCTGACTTTCTTTGCGGAGAAACCTGCCCCAGCGCGGCGGTGGCGTGCGAGGTGTCCCGAGGGATGGGGATCTTGGGGCTGACATTCCTCTGCCCTGAGTCAGGGCCAGTGGCTGCCGGTGCCCGTCCTGGCTCACCCAGACCCAGCACCTCGTGTTACCAGGGCACTGTGACTCTGAACGGCAGCTGTAAAAACCTTTAATTCCTGGCTGTGACCCGAACAACCTCCCTGGCAGATTTCTCGCTGTTAAAATCCTTGCCTTTCCACGCAGAGCGAGCGGCTCAATACCTCTGGGCGAACTCCTTGCTTGGAAAAAGTTAGTGAGCGGCTCTGAGCTTCACGAGGAGCCAGTGATCTGTTCTTGGCATTCCTCTCTGCTCCATCTGGTAGCAGCCTACTACATTAATAAAGCGATCTTCCAAGTTTGAGGAGGATGGGGGNGGGGGGGGGGGCAGGAAGGGAAAGAGGAACAACTGTGTTGCTGGGACAGAGTCCAGGTGTTTATCCCGTGCTTTATTTGTGCTGAGTTTCTGGGTAAGAACTGCCTTTTCTGTCGTAGTGCGCACACTTTGCGTGCCGTGGAGCTCTGAACAGACTCTGGGTTTTTGGTTTTGGTTTTTTTTTTTTGGTCTTGGTGTAAAGGGAAGCTGGTTCCCCCGTATGCTGCTGGGGGCAGGGGGGGGGAGGACCCCCAGCACACATGGCTCTGAGGAGCTGGGGGGGACAGGCTGCTTCTGCTTCAAGTCTGTGTTTGGGGAAGGGCTCGCTGACCCCCTTTCTGTGGGGGAGAGGGGCTGTGGTACACAGAGAGCTCTCCCGAGTAATGCTGTGATTTAATGGTTGGAAGGCTGCAGGTGTCAGTGAATCCTCTTTGGGGTGGAGCCTCTGGTTTCTGAAGTATTTGGGGATGACTCGCTCCCGCTGCTCTCAATGCACCAGGGTTGGATGGGGAGACCTCTCACAGCTGAGGCCATTCCTCCGGGAATTGCCAAAATCCTTCTGTGGGGCTCTGCTGCCCTCCTTCACCCCGTCCCTGGGTGTCCCCTCCTCTCCCTGGCTGCAGACCAGCTCGCACCAGCCATGCCCCTGAGCGCGCAACCCATTCGCGGGTGAAGCCTCTGCAGAGGTGGGAGAGGGGAAACCTCACCCAGACTCTTTGCAGGTAACTCCTCACCCAGCATTGACAAGCTGCTCCTTCCCGACACCCCCAGGCGTTCTCCGCCCACCTGGCAGCTGCTTCCCAACTGCTCCCGGAGTTGGGAAGAGGAGAATATCTGCTCCTGCTTCAGGTGTTTGGTGCCTGCTTTGTTGTTAAACCATCTCATCCGAGCACAGCAGATGGCAAGTGAGCTCGTTTGCCATCCCCTGCAGTCGGGGTGTGCTGCGGCGGCGGGTGGGGGTCCTCCCGCCGTCCTTGTCCTGCATGGAGTGCAGCAGAGCCCAGCCGGCTCCCCCTGCCCCCACGGTGGGGGGTTTGGGGGCTCAGGCAGGGCTCTGGGGGTGGGCAGCTGCCTGCAGCCCTGCCCGGGGAGGGGGCAGCAGCCAAGGGCATCCCCGCAGCCGGGAGCGCAGGCTTGGGGCTGGGGCTGCCCCGGGACGGCCCTGCCGGGNGGGGCAGCCTGGGGATGAATGTTGACTTTCCTGAACTTGCTTATCCCTGCCTGGAGCCAAGAAACCTTGTGGAAAAACCCAGCTCCGTCGGGAGGCCCGCTCTGTTCCCATGAGTGGTGGCGGGGGGAGGATGGGACAGGCGCTGCTGTGTTTTTGGGGGGGTCGGGGAGGGGGAGCAGCGTGGCCAGCAGAGCCCTTCCCAGGAGCGACTTCTGACTTCACAGCTTGGCAGCCCCGCTTCTCCTGCCTTCCCTTCAAATCTTTCCATCATGGATCAAAGCAGGTTTGTGAAAGCAGGCTGGTTTTTCCTTAGGCAGCTCTGCGGCACCCTCGGGAACTGCCGGCAGAGCCTTTGGGGATGGGGGCGAGATGAATGCTGTGGGTGCTCATGGAGAGCAGAGCTGGCTGAGCAAACCCCAGCTCCCTGCTGCTGCCCTGCACCGGGACANTTCCCGACACCCCCAGGCGTTCTCCGCCCACCTGGCAGCTGCTTCCCAACTGCTCCCGGAGTTGGGAAGAGGAGAATATCTGCTCCTGCTTCAGGTGTTTGGTGCCTGCTTTGTTGTTAAACCATCTCATCCGAGCACAGCAGATGGCAAGTGAGCTCGTTTGCCATCCCCTGCAGTCGGGGTGTGCTGCGGCGGCGGGTGGGGGTCCTCCCGCCGTCCTTGTCCTGCATGGAGTGCAGCAGAGCCCAGCCGGCTCCCCCTGCCCGACGGTGGGGGGTTTGGGGGCTCAGGCAGGGCTCTGGGGGTGGGCAGCTGCCTGCAGCCCGGCCCGGGGAGGGGGCAGCAGCCAAGGGCATCCCCGCAGCCGGGAGCGCAGGCTTGGGGCTGGGGCTGCCCAGGATCGACCTCGCTGGACGGGGCAGCCTGGGGATGAATGTTGACTTTCCTGAACTTGCTTATCCCTGCCTGGAGCCAAGAAACCTTGTGGAAAAACCCAGCTCCGTCGGGAGGCCCGCTCTGTTCCCATGAGTGGTGGCGGGGGGAGGATGGGACAGGCGCTGCTGTGTTTTTGGGGGGGTCGGGGAGGGGGAGCAGCGTGGCCAGCAGAGCCCTTCCCAGGAGCGACTT
Source organism: Stercorarius parasiticus (assembly GCA_013396915.1). Lineage (NCBI taxonomy): Eukaryota > Metazoa > Chordata > Aves > Charadriiformes > Stercorariidae > Stercorarius > Stercorarius parasiticus. The sequence goes on along the minus strand of VWZL01003442.1, from coordinate 74,206 downwards.
CTGACTTCACAGCTTGGCAGCCCCGCTTCTCCTGCCTTCCCTTCAAATCTTTCCATCATGGATCAAAGCAGGTTTGTGAAAGCAGGCTGGTTTTTCCTTAGGCAGCTCTGCGGCACCCTCGGGAACTGCCGGCAGAGCCTTTGGGGATGGGGGCGAGATGAATGCTGTGGGTGCTCATGGAGAGCAGAGCTGGCTGAGCAAACCCCAGCTCCCTGCTGCTGCCCTGCACCGGGACAGCCCTGCTGGAGCTGGGGTCCATGGGTCCTGCTCCTCCTGCCTCCCCTGGGTCCTGCCTTTCCTGCCTCCTCCAGCCCCTCCTAGCCCGGCACCAGTGCGCTGGGTGGGCAGTGGGAGCATCTTGGAGAAACAGCATCCTCCACAGTTGTGCTCGGAGCTGTGTTATGCAAAGCCAGCTTTTTGGGGCGGGCTGGGAGCAGATGCTGGGAGGAGGCAGCAGCTGCACACGTGGAGGGCTGGCCCAGCCATTTTGGCAGCCTTTCCCTGAAAACGCTGGGAGGAACTGAAGTCTCTTCCCTGCAGCCTGCTCTTTTGTAGTAGGGAGTTCGCAAGACCTCTGCGAAGCAGTGTGGTGCTGCTTTTATTATTAAAAAGAGAACAGTTTATTTTTTTTTTTAGGCTTGTCCCCAAGAATCAGCAGCTCTTTGAAAGGCAGGATGTGAACTTGAGAACCTTTTGGCGGAGCAGAGCCAATTACTTCCTTTGTTTAACTCTTCTTTCCCCAAACCCCGATACAGCTGCACAAAGGTGACCGTCGCCTCTCGGAGGGGCAGGTTTTGGGGGAGGGAGGGGACGGGGTATCTGCATCCTGTGCTAAAGTCAGCGCTGCTGCTTCTAGCTGGACAAATCATAGAATCTGCCAGAAGGACTTGCTTTAAAGCAGCCTGTGTTGACTACAAGCAACACTTTGAGCCAGAGAGGCTCTCTGAGCGCTCAGTCATCTCGCACATGATGCGGGGTGTAAAGCAGCCCTGCTGTCGGAGCAGAGACGTGTCTGAGTCACGCTGGAGATGCCAAGTCTGGGTCCAGGGCTGTGTCAGTTGTCTCCTTGTAGAACATCTGGATGGTGCCATAACGCACTTAAATGAGTTTTTACAGATGTGTCCCACCAATCTCTTTATTGGGGAAGTTTAACTCTGTTTCCAGCTTGCGTGAAGCTCCAAAGTTCAAGTGCAGCCACTTAACTTGGCTCCCCGGGAAGGCAGCTCTCGGGGGCAAAACCCTGTCTGAGGGCAGGAGCGGGACCCGACAGCATGCGAGTGCTGGGGGAGACACGTCGGGCTGGGGCTGAGATCGCTGGCGCAGCCCTTGTGCTGCTGCGCGGGGTCCGGGGAGGTGGAAAGGCTACCTGGGTCTTGTCTAACGCATGGGTCGTGAGGAAGCTGGGACCAACATGCTAGTGTGGGGCTGTTTGTGGTGGGTATGTGGGAGGAGGGTCTGCGTTCGCTTTCTAACGTCCCTGCTGAAGGAGTTTCCTACCTTGGCCGTGCCTTTAGTCGTCAGCTATCACTGGGGGCTGCTGAAGCGAGCCGGCCGAGAGCTTTTTTTTTTTTCTGCCGTGGCTACGCGAGGGGGTCGCAGCGATGCTGGGGGAGACGGCGGAGCTGTGAGCTGCAGGGAGCAGACAGACCCTTCTCCCTGGCGACCCCGCACCTCGCTGCCAACAGCGGGGTCAGCTTTCCTCTGTCTCACGGTTGCTGTACTCAAACAACCCCTAACGCAGGAGCTAGACGGCTCTGGCTGTGGCTGGAGGAGACTTGATTGACCTGATTTAGTGATGCAACAAAAAAAGCCTCGTCTCCGGTGGCTGTGGCTGGACCGCCGCGGCCTCGCCGGGGGATTTTGCCAAGGGCTCATGTACGGGATCTTGCTGCAGGCTGTGAAGCTCCTCTTGTGGGGGGAACTGGGTTTTTGGGGGTGGGGAGCAGCTGCCAGCTCCGTGGATGGCACCTGCGGGGCTGGAGGTGCTGCAGGAACCGAGCTGCTGGGGGGGGAAGGGTCTGCCTGGGCAGGGCGGGAGACCTCTGAAAGCAGGGCTGTCTCTGCCATCGCCGTGCTCCTCCTCGCCTTAGTTCAATTACATCTGCAGCGCGTGAAATCTGGGGTGGCTTTTCTTAGCGTCTCTCCTGATGGGTGTAATCACCCGAGGTCCTGTGGAGCTGCAGATTAAAGGGGGTATTTTTCTTTTTCTGCCAGCCCCCAAGCGAGGATGCGGTGCCGCTGCGGCCGAGCCTTCGCTCCATCACGTGTCCCTCTGCCCCACATACTCGCGTGCTGCTTTGCTTAATCTGACAGCAGCCCCCTGCGGCGGGGGATCGGGCAGGGGGAGGGATCCCGCCTGTCCCATTCGTTAGACTCTAATCAGGCGGAGGATGGATGCCAGCAGTGTCTGCGAGGGGAGACCCCGAAGTGCGAGGCCAATCCACCGGCTGTCTGGCGGCTCTGCCCGTGAGGCCAGCGGGCTCCTCTCCATCGGTCGTTAAAATGATCCGCGTCTGCCTGGCTGACGGAGCAGCTGCGGGGATGCTGAGGGCTCGGTGCGCGCTCACCTGCCTGGGCTCCGCTCCCTCCTACGTTGCAGCCACCAGCTCGGCTGCTGCAGCATCACCAAAGCGGTCCCCGAGACCCACCGAAACTTGTCTCCCTTCCTCCTTCACCCTCCTGCATCCCCGCACCCTCAGGCAGGGGAAAACACCATGATGCTCCTACCAAAGCAGGAGCAAAGCGTTTGGATCCTGTTATAGCATCAGGAACCAGGGGCACCTCCCTACAAGTAGCTCTCAGGGGTGGTTTTTTTTCCCCCCTGGTTCCCATTTGTTCTTGAAAGGTTACTGGTTTTGCCTGAGCAGCTATTACTTAGCAGCAGACTTTACACAAATGTCACGTCTAAGGGTGCGTGGGACTAATTATTTCCTTGCAGTTTGTCAGAAGAGGGATGGTTCGAAGCGGCTTCCCCCCGTTTTGTCTTCTCTGCTGCTTGTGCCTGAACCCTGGGCACCTGGAGGGTTTTCCTAATGGCCCTTCAGGGCTCCATGTTCCCTGAATGGGACTTTTCTTCCCTGCGCGGTTCTCTGCCTGTTGCACGGACTTAGGAAACAAGTGAAGGGCGTCCGGGCAGGCGTCATGGGAGCGCACACCGGTGTGACACTGGCTGGGGACACTCTTCCTTCCCCCCGTGGACCTGGGGCTCGTCGCCGCGTGGAAGCTGCTGTTGTGAGCACCGAAATTCCTGCCGGTTCCAGTTCTGGAAGCCCTGGGCTCTGTCCCCGCACGAGTGGCTGCTCGGTAATTGCCCGGGTGGATTTGGCGTGTGTTGCTCGCGCGGCTTCCGAAGGAGCCAGGCAGGTTGAGCAATAAACACCCTCCCCCTTCCCCGCTTCCCCAGCCAAGATGTATTTATGGTGATGCTGGGGGAGGGCAGGGAGGATCCACGGCTCCGCTCCTTCCCCAGCCGGGGCTGTGAGACGGGGGGAAGCGGATCTGCTCCCCCGCCAACCCTCCGATGCCAGGAGGGACCGTCCCATCCGCGCCCCCGTCCCGCGCACGTGCTGCCTCCTGCGTTCCCACCCAAGGCAATTCGCTCACTGCCTTCTCATTAACTTTTAATTTATTGCCGGCTATTACTGTGGCTGATTCTCATGCACGGGAGACGGTTTTCCCCGCTCTGGTGTGTGGCAGGGACCCCAGCGTCTGTGTTTGCGCTGGTGGGGGCGGCGGGGGGGGCTGACGCTGCTCCTGCATCGGGAACCCCCGGCCGTAAATTCACACTGAAATGCCTGGTCTCCGTGGGACAGGTCTGGGGAGCTGGGGAGAAAAGCGATGCCTAATCTTAGGGGAAGAGACGCTCAACTTGTGCGTTTCATCCTACGCCTGGCGCAGACGGAGAGATTACTCCTGCCTGCTAATAACGGGCTGCAGGGGCTCCAGGCTGAGTAAAAAAGCCGCTCCAAATCCTTGGGCGGTTTCCTCAAAATGTAACAGACGCGGAAACCCAGTTCTAGCTTGGTCTGTGCGGTCTATGGCTATCTCTTCCTCTCCCTCGCCAGGCTGCGGCTGTAGCAGGGCACAGCCCGCTGTGGTGTTCCTGTAAACGCAAGAACCGGGGCTGTTAGCAGTCTTTCAGGTTATTTTTATTTTTTTTTTCCTCCCCTACAACCATAGCGTTTCAGTTTCTCTAAGCTCCACGGGGATGAATTTCTCCGTTTCCAGCCCTCGCAGTGACTGGGGCTTCCCTCCTCCCTCTATCCGGAGGCTGCTGTTGGGGACTCGGTTTCTCCCAAGCGTTATTAGCATGCCCAGGGCATGGGATGCGGTTGCCATGGCGATGCGATGATTTCGGCTGGCAGCACCGGCAGATAGTACGGGAGCTCCTGGGCCATGACTGAGCAGTAAGCGCAGCTCTGCCTGGTGGGCACGCGACTCAAAAATTGCATTTGCCCTTCATGGGAGCCATATGTCTGTCTGCGGCTTCCCTGCCAGCCTGGGGCAGCCCTCCATCCATGTGCCCTTCAGGGGATGGGGATGGTAAAATTGGGGGTCTCTGTAAAGCAGGAAAAATCCTCTGGATTTGCCAAGACCCCAGGCGGGGGGAGGCACTTGGCTGTCCCCGTAGGACCGGGACAGAGCCCCGTTCCCGTCCTCACGGCGGGTCTGGGGCTGCTCTGCACAGCCCGTTGCCGTGCGGACCTGATCTGCAAATGGAGAATTAGCGATCTGGGAGGGCGTTCGGGGTTTGAGCTGTTTGTACTTAAAAGGTGGCTTTGTTTTCTTTGACCTTGGTATGAGTCAGGCGGTGACTTCCAAGAAACTCAGGAAAGGGCTGCGGGATGCGAGCGGTCACTGGGGTAAAACAAGAGACGAGTCTCGGGACTGTCCTCTCGTGCCCCTGTAAGCTGAGGTAGTGCACTTATTGGATTAGTGCTATTAGTGCTGCTCTTAATTAAGCCCCAGCTCCCCCGGCAGCTGCCTAATGGCACCTGGGCTTGGACAAAAGAAATGTCCGTCTCCTGCTGATGGGGTTTGCTCCGACGCTGCCCCGCAGGTACCAACCTCCCCGGAGCTGCCCCTCCGAAGGGACCGGAGTCATCCCTGCGAGCAGCCCAGCACCCCTTGAGCAAGGGCTGTTAAACGCAGGCTCCTTCCACACGTGCCGTCCCGGCCACCGAGGCTTGTTGACCGCTTAGAAGGGTTTTTGTCATCTTCCGCGGTGACAAAAGGGCCTGCTTCCCCCGATCCTGCCTCTCCAAGGTATGAATGCGTTAACCCGGCAATTAGCGCGGTTAATGCTCCTTTCCAGGAGCGATCTTGGCTAGCCAGGGGCCAAGCTGGGCCAGTGTGATTCAGACCGAGCCCCTCCTTGCCAGCCCCCTCCCCAAGCCGTTCATCCCTGCTGGCAGCAGACGGCAGCTGGTGGGGATTTGGTCCCAAGGTGTCTTGGGCTGGTTTGCTGCTTCTAAAACGTCACTCGCTGGGGCAACTCCGCAGCGGTGGCAGTAGCCGAGCCCTTCCCGAAGCGTCTCATAGCTCTGACCCAGACATCCATGAACCGGCGGCACCGGCTGCCGGGAGAGCAGGAACCGCGGCCAGAACGTCAAGATCACTTAAATAAACGCCAAAGCCATGCCCAGTTCTGCAGTGTGGTGACCACCCCGTGTCCGTTGCTCCTGGTGAGCGCAGGATCCTCCTGGAGAATCGGATTTTGTTATTATTCGAGTCTTAATGCAGGAATTTGCCTTCACAAGCCGCAGGCTTGGTGAAATATCTGCCGTGATGTTGTGTCCCAGTGTGAAGCCTTGACATACCGGCGCCCGAAGGTAGCGGGGAAGGGAGCCTGAGCACACATTATTACATCCCCTCTAATCAGATTAATCTTAAACAGAGATTAAACTATATCCTTCAGGCAGTCGGTGATCTGTTGTTTGTGTAAAACTGATTCTTGTCCTTTGCGATTGTATTGTTGGATGTTTGGGGGGAGGGGGGCG
>VWZL01003442.1:2892-53889 GCA_013396915.1 Stercorarius parasiticus | reverse complement strand
GGGGGGGGGCTTCCAAAAGGTGCTTTTTTGCCCTGTGCTCCTGCAGCCTGGGGGCTTGGGGGGGGACGGACCTGGTCTCGAATCTCACCCATGCCTGGGAAAAATTGCATATCCCACCCATGGGATACTTAAACCTCCTCCTTTGCTGTGCCACAAACGGGTTTGAGCAAAGTCTCTGGGGAGATGGGTGGGGAAGAAACCTCCTGGGACCGCCGGGGGGGGCTGTGAGAGGGCTGGTGCTGAGTCCTCGGTGGCAAAAAGGGGAGCTGGGAGGAGGGGAAGGAGGTTGCTGGCGCTGAAGCTGCTGCCGTCGCTTGGGGTCCGGGCTCAGCCTCGGGGCCGGCGCTGCAGGGCTGTCCCGGCTGCGCTCTCACCTCTCCATCCTCTCCCGGCGCCGTAGATAAAGTACCACGAAGAATTCGAGAGGAGCAGGATGGGCCCGAGTCCCAGCGAGGGTGCCGAGCTGGAGCGCAGGAACTCCCAGGAGAGCAGCAATTACCGCAGACCCGCGGAGCAGCAGCATCAGCCGCCTCATCACGTCCAGCCCAGCAACCCAGGTGAGCTGGGGGCTGCGGGCACACGCTTTTGCCGTGGGTGTTTCAGCTGGGGCAGCAGCTGAGGGGCTTTGCGTGTCCGCCGGGTCCCAGCTCCGGCTCACAGACCTGTCTTTCCCCCCCTCAGTGTACCAGCAGCAGCAGCAGCAGCAGCCGTCGTCTCAGTCCTACGGCTACAAGGAGCCCGCGGCACCAGCCTCGACGCAGCGCAACGCTCCTTCTGCAGGGGGGGTGAGTACCGCCCAGGGGCCACCCCGACACCAGCCCCCCGGTTTCCACCCCCCGAGGGTCGGGGTTTGCTCCGCTTGCCCCCCACCCCTGTGCAGGGAGGAGCAGGTTTTGAAGCAGCTGGCGGGTGTAATGCTGGGTGCCTGCTTTCTGCTTCCCACAATTACGCTGGCACCAGCATCCCTGTGTCGGGCGAAAACCTCCTGCATCCTGCACAGCTCTTGGCGGGGGGGGCTCGGCGGGGCTCCTTGCCCCCCCCCTAGATGGCAACTCTGCCTGTCTGGGGCAGGGCACGGGGAGGGTCCGTGCCCGCTGACCCCTCTCTTCCCCCCCGCCACAGAAGCGTTTCCGCGCCGTCTACGATTACAACGCGGCCGACGAAGACGAGGTCTCCTTCCAGGATGGCGACACCATCATCAACGTGCAGCAGATCGATGACGGATGGATGTACGGCACGGTGGAGCGCACGGGCGACACGGGCATGCTCCCTGCCAACTACGTGGAGGCCATCTGAGCCGCAGGAGGGGACGGGGCGCGTGGCCGACGGCCGAGCCCCCTGCCCACGCCGGCCCCCGTGTTTGTGTGTGCGTGTCTCTCTCTGCCCCAGCATCCCTTATCCCGCGTGCTCTGCCGGCGCCCGCCGGAGCCGCGTCCTGACATCTCGGTTACTCTGTGTTTCTGCGGCCGCCTCCGGTTTCTCTTGCCAATTTAGCTTTGTTCTAGCTCTGTCGGGACTGAGGGACTGTCCGCAAGGGATGGTGGGGGCTCGAGAGACCAAAACGCTGCAGCTTTCCTTCTCCTTCGGTCTCCCTCCTCTCTAGCCCTCCCGGCGTTTCCTGGCTGGCGGAAGCAGCCGGAGTCGCCGGGACCCCGGCAAAGGGAGTGGGAGACCATCTGTTAGGACCAAATTCCCCCGGCGCTGGTGGGGATGGGCAGAGGGCGGCGATGTCTGTGCAGACGAGGTGAGGGATGCTCATCCCCAGGGCATCCCTGACGGGAGGGATGGGCCCTGCATCGCTCTGGCTCGTCCCTTTGCTTCTCCTGGCTCCTCTGCACGGTGTTTCTGTTCGGTCTTTGCTCCCTTCCCTCCTCGAGACAGAAAAACATTCGCAGTTAAAATCTTAAAATCTTTCTTTCTCCTTGGGATTCAGAGCGGCTGCTCTGGACAGCCCTGGAAGCGGCTCTTGCTGCTTCTCCCTCGGGCTCTGGCTGCCTCTTCCCGCCTCCCCCGTCCCCCCGGGGCCGCGCCGGGGCTCTGCTGCCGCCGGTAAAGGAGTAGCCGCGGCCTGGCTTCGCCCGGAGGCTGCTGCTCCTGCTCGAGGGCTGGAGATGGGCCGGGCTCCCTGCTCCCCCGTGCTGGGGGGGAGGTGCTGCCACACCGAGACCTCACGTCCCGTCCCCCCCCGGCAGCTCCGGCTTTCTGCCTCTGGGCCAGGGTCTGGGCGTCCCCTGGGCCCCACGTGCTGGGGCAGCCTCTTCCTCTTAGCAGCGGTCGCTCCCCACGTTCACCCAGAATCTTCTTGCTTTTCTCTTGCTGCTTGCGGGGCTTTAGGGACCCTCCTGCGCCCTCCACCTGCTGGGTAGATGGTGGGGGGAGCTGGCGGGATCAGCCCCCATCCCCGTGCCTATTCTGAGCCACGTGTGAAAGATCCTCCCCCTCTGCCACCGCGCTGGGGACCGTCCTGGGTGACTGTCCCCTCCGGCAGCTCGGCCGCAAGTGGCAGAGCCCGGCCTTTGGCACCCTGAGCCACCCTGCACCTCTCGCTGGTCCCCAGCGGCGGTGGCTTTTGGGGCCACCGCTGAGTTGGGATCACATCGTGGACCAAAATCTCAAAGCACATCCCTGTCCCCTTCCCTTTTGGGCTCCCAAGGTCCCGGAGCTGGGCAGGGGCAGGTGTAACTGGAAGCCTGTGCGGGGATGGCAGGAGCGGGGATGCTCAGAGACGGTGGGCGTTGGGCAGTGGTGACGCGTTCGTGCTGCCTCCGGCATTCCTGCTGCCCCACGCCACGGCCACCGGGCCACCGGAGGGGACCATCCCCGTGCCGGGCTGCTGGGGGGGCTTTGGCTGCACCGCACCATGCGGCCAGGGTGCTTCCAAGGGGAAACTGCTGCCGTTGCCATTCCCAAGGGAAAAGAGGGAATCTAGGGACCAAAGCGGCTGAGTTGAGACATTCCTTGGCTCTCTTGGGGGACGCGTCCTTGGGGTCAGTCTCATGGAGGGGGAGAGGGTCCCACCGCCTCGCGCTTGCTGTCCCCTTTCTCAAAGCGCTGGGGGCTGCATGGCTGGTTGGTGACCAGTGCTGGGGTTGGGGTGGCCGGAGTCGGGGGCTGTTGGAGCCAACGCTGTTCTGGTGTGTGTGTGTGGGGGTGTCCTGGCAGGGCAAAGACCCCCCCCCAGGGAGGGCATGACCCGGGGAGAGGGGAGCGTTTTGCTCCTGGCTCGTTCCCCGGGTGGCTGGAACAGGAGAGGGGGGAGTGTGATGGGGATTCTGGCACCGTCCTCCCCTCGGGGTGAAAAGGGGCCCCCAGGAGCAGCCAGGGTGGGCTTTACGGGATGGGAATCCCGGTTGGTGCTAAAACGAGCGAGCACAAGAGCAGGGGAGAGGGGGCGGCCGGGCAGGGGGTAGTCTGTTTCTGCCTGCTAATCCTCTTCTTAATCATGTTCTTGTCTGGGAGTTGGGGGTGGGGGGGGAGTATCAATGTGAATAAAGCGTTTTTTTAATGGACCAAATAACACAGGCAATTACGTTTTGGTATACAGACCTTTTTTTAATGCTACCTTGAAACCATTGTCCTAATTCACCCCTCCCACACCCTGCCCCTTCTCCCCTGCCATGGGAAACAAACCTCTTACTGCTTGATTTCTGCCTTTTCTCTCGACTTATGCACTTTTTTGCCTTTTTTCATAGCTGAAAAGCACCTAAACCTGTATTTAAAATAAATAAATAAATAAAATAGTAAAAAAAAAAAAGAAAAAAAAAAGGACAAATTAAAAGCTAAATTGCTTCTCATCACGTGTAAAATAGACCTCGTCCATCCCAGCTTCCCCGGTTGCGTCTCGGTGCTGAGCTTAGAACGTGTTTTCTTCCGGATCCGTCGCTTGATTGGGGTTTGTCCTTGTGTACTCCTTCCCGTCGGGCTGAGCACCCACCAATAAAAAAAACCAAACGTTATTTGGCCTTTTTAACCGAACCATCGAATGGAACAAACCAACCGATTCTCTTCCTGGTTTACTCGAATTAAAAATAAAAGTATAATTTTTACCTGCCGATTGTGCCAGGGTTTGATTGCGGTCGCTTTTCTGGCCATTTTCCTGCTCCCTTGGGACACGGTGGGGATCTCGGGGCTGGGGAGGGGTCTTCGTCTCTGCCTGGCTCCTCTGGGAGTGGGAAACGCTGGCATCGCTGGCAACCGACCTGGGATGCAGCTTCTTGGCTCGTCCCTTGCTCTTGGCGTGGCTTGAAGACCAGGGATGCGCTTGAAGCATGCGAATCCTCACTGCAGCGTGTCTGGCCGATACGCTGCGGCCACCGGGTGCCACGGAGCCCCTGGGAAATCAGCCTCGAAATTCAGCCGTGAGCTGGGTTGGAGGATCCCTTGCGCAGGTGCAGGTGACGCCCCCCGGCTCGCTGACCCGCTTGTGGGGGCTTGGCTCTGGGATCTGCTGGGGTTCAGGTGGCGGTGGCCGCTCCCAAGAGCAGACCCACCCGGGGAGATGCTCAGCGTTGCTGTGGGCAGCGCAGGATGGGCACCGGGTCCCGGCTTCGCCCGAGTCCTCCTGCCCCCAGCCAGCCCCTGTGCTCACGGAGCAGCTGGCCACGGCTTACCTTGGCCCCTGCAGCCTCTCAGGGTGGGATTTTTCAGCAATTACAGCCTTTAGCAGTGGGGAAAAGAAAACCTTGAAGGTGTGTGGGAAAGGATGCTATTTTCGTCTCAGCACTAGCCGAAAAAAATCAAAATAAAAAGGCTCCGTGGCTGCTGCTGCTCACTTCAAACCGTATTGCTCTAAACCATACTGGGGCAGGTGCTGGGACACTGGAAGCGAAGGATGCTGCTGTACCCCGGGAGTACCAGACTCCCAAAGGTGAGAGTTCAGAGCGGTCCTGACTGATCGACACGGCTTTGTGATGGCCAAAGCCCTTTTTTATTTCCTTCCACATAGGGCTGTCCCTTTCCCAGGGGGGTCGCATCACTGTCAGCCCCCTCATAAGCAGTTTGGGCAGGAAGGAGCAGGGGCAAAGCAGCCTTTCTGCAGACAGTGCCTTGCGGGACCCGCTCTCAGGTCAGGGCTGAGCCATCGCTCCTCCGCCCGGATGAGCTGAAGCCCCATCTGACCGCCTGCGTTTATCCCTTTATTTTCCGGCTGCCTGCTGGAAAGCGGCTCCCGTCAGCTCTGGCATCATCTCTCCACCCTAAGCGGAGCCAGCCGTGCTCCGGCTGGCAGGGGAGGACGTGGGGGCTGGCGAGCGCAGCGGCGGCTCTCCCCTGAGGATCCCCTTCCCATGCCGCGGGGAGCCCCGTAGCTCCTGCCCCACCGGCTCCTCGCTCACCATGCTGGATATTTTCATCCTGATGTTTTTTGCCATCATCGGCCTGGTGATCCTCTCCTACATCATCTACATGCTCTAGAGTGATGCAGGGGGAGAAGAAGATGCGGCTCAGCATCAGCCTTGCAATTGAAGCATCGTCCAGGTGAGCCGGCTGCTCCTCGTCCCACCAGGCTTTAATTTTGGGGAAGAAACATGTCCGGGGAGGGGGAGAGAGGGGGTAGTTTTGTTTTTAATGCTGTTGTCTTTGGCTGCTGCTCCCTCTGCCTGGCCGCGGCGGCCGAGCCGGCAGCACCAGCGCAGCTGTTTCCTGCTGGGGGCTGGAAGGAGGGCAGCGGGGTTTGGTTTATAAATCAGGCCAGCTCGCCCGCCGGAACGTTTGCCGGCCATTGTGCGGCCGCTGCGTTCTCCCCGCTGGGTTTGCCAGCCCCGGCCCCTTCGGAAAAGCCGCTCTCTGCCTTTGAGAGCGCGGCAGCACAAGCGCGCGGCTTTTGTTCCCACGAGGGAGAGAAATTAAAGAGCTTGGGGGACAAGCAAGAAGGGATCTGTGTTGCATCATTTTAAAGGAGGAAAAAGGGGGGGGGTCCCCCTGTGCCTGGCGAAGGGGGGGCTGCTGCCCCCCATCTCAGGGTCTCACGCAGTGCTGGGGCCCAGCTCAGACAAGCATCTCCTTTCTCTTCCACAGCCGCCGCCTGGTCCGTCTCCCTCGGAGCCTTCTGGAAGAGCGTTAACCCTCTGCGAGCACCTGGCTGCCCAGGAGGAGCTGTGCTGGGGGGGCGCCGGCGGCGCAGGGGGGCCAAGTGTGGGGCGAAGGAGGGAGATGGGGTGGCAGGGGAGAGAGCGGCGAGGTGACATCCCCCTGCCCAGAGGTGGGTCGTTCCTGGTGACGCACGTGGCGTCCCGGGGGGACGCGGAGGGTCCTGCCCCCACCGCGTGGCGTAGCCCCTTGGGACGAGCGCTTCCGAGGTCGGTCGTTTGGGTTTAATTTTAGAAAAAGCACTTATATTTTTAATGAAAAATGTTCAAGGAAATGAAATAAAGAGAGGAATGACACAGGAGAGCGAGCGCATGTGCTGGTGTTGACTCTGCCGAAACACATCCCCGTGCATCAGCCGCGGGGCTGGGGCACACACGGCTCCGGGAGCAAACCCCACTTCTGTGGAGAGAGCACAGAATGGGTTGGGCGGGAAGGGACCTTGAAGATCACCCAGTGCCACCCCGTGCCCTGGGCAGGGACACCTCCCCCCAGCCCAGGTTGCTCCAAGCCCCGTCCAACCTGTCCTTGAACCCCTCCAGGGATGGGGCAGCCACAGCTTCTCTGGACAACCTGGGCCAGGGGCTCACCCCCCTCAGAGGGAAAAATTTCTTCCTGTTATCCAACCTAAATCTCCCCTCTTCCAGTTTGAAGCCATTACCCCTCGCCCTGTCACTACATGTCCTTGTAAATGTCCCTCCCCAGCTTTCCTGCAGCCCCTTTAGGGACTGGAAGGGGCTCCAAGGTCTCCCCGGAGCCTTTTCTTCTCCAGGCTGAACCCCCCCAACTCTCTCAGCCTGTCCTCACAGCAGAGGGGCTCCAGCCATGGGAGGGCACCCTGCGAGCCCTAAGAAGGACGGGATACTGTCAAACCACAACGAGACACCTCTGTGTCCCCGAGTTGAGCAGCAGCTGCTGCGGAGGGGTCCTTGCTCCATGCACTGTGGGGTCTGCACCAGGCTCTCCCCAGCCCAGGCATCTGCGCCGTGGCTCAGTCTCACGCAGGTCCCCTCGCCGGTGTTCAGGGAAGCTCCGGGAAGTCTCAGTTCATCTCAGCATAGAAGAAAAGAACATTTTTTAATATGATGGAAATTTCTGTGGGATGGAAAGAACATTTCAGAGCTTAATTTCCCCCAGCTTGGAGAGGTCTGGGAAGGTATTTGGGGCATCAGGAGGATTTTTGCTGTCCTTTTATGAAGCCCTGCTCTCAGTCGCATGCAATGCTGTTCTCAGACTGAAAGTTTCATCCTCCTCGAAGACAAAATTCTCACATGCCTGGTGTCTCCCAGGAATATAATTATTTTTTTTTAAGCAGTAAACACCTGAAATAGCTGTAATGGGAAAAACTGCTCGTGCCCCATTAGTTAACCGTGGCACCATCACGCGAGTGGGCGGGAGAGAACAGGACCCGGGGAGGGTCGGGGCCACGCAGGCATTGCCGGGGTAGGCGGGAATGGGTCGATAAGACTTTCAGAAGATGGTGTTCGCAGAAAGAAAAGGGATTTCAGAGCCTGGGAACGCTGGCTGTGGTTAGTGTTGCCAGCTGAATACTTGACACTGCAATTTCCTGTTAGTAAAACTCCTGGGAGAAACACGAAGTTGGTGCCTTTGCTCCCGAGCGTGTTCCCAGTGCACCAGCCTCGGCCCGGGCAGTCCCTCATTGCCGAGCCCTGGAGATGAGGAAAAGCTTCTCCTCGCTCCACCACCAAATATAGTCGGAAATCAGAAGCTTGAAATATTTTGGGAGGAATTTCTTCAAGCATAAGTCATGTTCTCAATAACCTCCGCTTCGTGAGTCTGTATCTGATGTCAACATCTGCAGTGATTAAGAGAGTGAGTAACGAGGAATGCGTGGAATGGAAACTCAGCTGAGTGTGAAACCAGGAACAATGATTTTCTCTTACTCCAAACGCTCCTCTCCCCCCGCGGGGCCTTACAAACCCCGCAACTCTGTGCACCAGTCCCTTCCTCCATGCCCCAAATCAGCCAGCTCCACGCTGCGATTGAGGGGACCCAATCTCGTCTTGCTCATTTGCTTCTCGTCCTGGGAGGGTTTTATCGACTCCCCACAGCAGCAGTTAAAATTTGGCAGCAGAAAAAAAAAAAGCACCATTTTCTCAGGTCTCACTGTCCCAGCTCGGCTGGCGCACAGTGCTGCCTGGGGGCACCCACCTGGACGCCATTAGCCCAGAGATGCTCAATTGCGAGAGCCGATCGGAGGGCGATACTGGAAAAGGCCGGTGTTGTTTTCCAGTTCAAACAAAAACTGGTTGGGGAAGTACCGCTTCGGGGGGTTGGAGCTTTGATCCTGCGGGGAGGAAAGTCCTCGTCTGGTGGAAATGCTGGAGCATGAACGCTGCAAAAACTAAGGCCAAACACTTGCTGAGCTATTGTGTAGGGAAGAAAAAGAGCAGTTAATAATAATTAATAACGTCATCAATATTTCGCACTTGGCAGCCGCATAAAACTCGCATTCCTGGAGGATCCGCTGCGAGAGCGAGCTAGCACCGGCAGAGCTGACATTTCATCTTTGTCGACGGCTGCCAGTGAATCAAAGACCTCACTTTTCCTGTATTGCTGCTCTCGCATAATGGCCCCCCTTGTGATGGGCTGTAATTTATGGCCGCCGTGTCCTCGGTGCCGGGAGATGCGACAGGCTGTGGCAGAGGCGCTGCGCCGGCCCTGCGGCGCTGTGTGTCGCAGCGGGCGAAGCAGCCTCACGCACCAGCAGTACAATGGAGCCAGGAGATGGGGTGGTTCAAGGCTCCGCTCCCTTATTCTGGATTCTGTCAACCGAGGTTATTTCTTGGTAGCGATTCCAGCTCCCGACCTGGGCTGTAGCATTCCGCCTCGGTGGCTCCTTGGCTGCGTTTCCCCGGCACCGTAGGTGCTGTGAGTGTTTTCTCCTCGGGTTCTGAGTTCATTAGTGCTCAGTTTGGAGGCTTTCAGTTCAACGACTACATTTCAGACAAAGAGTCTTGCATTTTGCTTCCTTAGAAATAATACGTAGTTGCAGCACAACCGAAGTATTGCAGTGTGTTCTTAAATATAACCTTCAAATAGAGAGAAGAAAGAGCTGTTAGAAGGAATTGCTAGCGGATACTCCTCTCGGGGAAGGTTTCACCTCTGCCATCTACCGGCACGCTGCAAAGATCCTCAGCACATTTATATCCCGTATCCACTCCTTAATGTAGTCAAATCCTGGCTGTAATTGTGTGTTCAACAAACGTCCCAAGAATTTTTAACATGCAAACTTCCAAGCAAATCATTACAGAGCAGTTGTCAGCTCATTACTGATGACATCGAGTGGGGGCAGCTGAGATAAATTGATTTCATTTAGCCGTTTCTAGCAGCTGAAGATGAACTTTCAGAGTCAGACCTGGGTCCCTGCAGCTAAAATCTGCTCCTGAAGGATCACTAAAACATTTGGAAAGTGATTCAGGGGGAGGAGAAGGCTATTTAATAACATGAAGCAAACAGCTGTGTTCTAAACAACGCACAGTAAAGTAAGTGCTTTTTATTATGCATTACGTGTTTTTGGTTTGAAGGCAATATAGCAGAGAATAAAAACCTTTTCTAAGTAGCAAATGTTTATATACTTTAATGAAACAGTGATCTTAGCCTACATGCATTTAACGTGTGTCTTTAACTTAGCAAAGTCCTATAAAGGCAAATATGCTTCAACATTCAGTTCTTACACCAGGCAGGGAGAGGGATTTGAAGTTTCTTCTGCTTTATGGTTGAAAGGCACCTGTAGCTTTGGGGGGAAAAAGTTGCTTTGCTTGATCAAAGCAGTTAAATTCCTTTCAGGCAGCGCCTCTTTCTGCTTAATCTGAATGTACAGCCTATGGAGAATGTAAGAGTTAGCGAGGGAGACACTGGCAAACTGGAAAAATGTAGCTGTGCCGCTCTAATTATGTCTGCCTCTTTCTCCTCCGATTCCCAAGAGAAAACAAAATTCAAAGATCAAAATGTTTCTGGTTCTGAACTAAGATAACATTCTTCAATTTGTGTATGCACATCAAATATGAAAACCATGTCATTTTTATTGTGTGTGCAAACATACACAGTGGGAAAAGAATGCAGTTTATGTTCCCAAACCAGAGGCCCCCAGCCTGTTTCCTCCGTGTGTCTTAATGTGGCCTCAGAGGAGTGAAACGCACAGAACCCCACTGCGAATGCTGAGGTCCCCAGCGGTCCCCTGAGCTCGTTCAGCTGGGCTGACATGCATGTCACTAGCTCCTCCCGCTGCCACTCCAGCTCTTATCAGAATGGAAATTTAAGAAATAATTGGATACTGCTTTGCAAGTGTTTGGGGAAAAAAAAAAATAAAAAAAAATTAGAAAAATCCAGCAGGAGTAGAGCAAGAGTCTGGAAAATTCAGAGCATCAAACAGTGTTGCCGTTGCTTCTCATGGTCAGGTACAGGATCTCTTTATGGAAGTTCGCTTGGGCATTTACAAGGTGAAACAAATTCAAAAAGCTGCTGTCCTCTTCATCGCGATCCCCTACCAGGGCAAGGAAAAAGAAAAACATTTTAAAATGATTAGTGAAACTAAATGACTTCTTTGAAGATAAATCTTACTCATTCAGTGTTTTCAGCAGAGGCTGAATCAGCAGCCTCCGCTTTGATTTATGAGGCTTCAGCTACTGCACCTGATGGCAGGACAGCTGTGAAATAACACAGGAGACACTCTCCAAAATTCCTTCACCAGCTTGTCCGAAGACAGACAAGAACAATTGTGCATTAAGACAAAAATCTGTCCTAACTGAGCAGGCTGTTCATCTTTACAGCTTGCCATCATCATCAGTCTGGAGGTTTTATCAAGGCTGACAAGCTGTGGACAGGGAGCAACTGCAGCTTGTTGAGCTGCACAGGCTGGTAGCGGCTCAGGGCCTGCGCTTCGACATAGCCCTGAAGGACCTCAGGCCCAGCGCTCTGCTGGGATGGATTTTAAAAGCCTGTTGGTCTCACCATCCGTGGCAGTAGCAATCTCTTAGACAGGAGAGATCGGTTAAAATAAATGTCTCTCCCAATTATGGCACCTGATTTTTTGATAACATAAAACAATCAACCTCAGGCGCTGCAGTATTGCTCTGCCTGGGGAGGGAGGGAAGAACAGGCTGCGGTGCCACACTAACTGTGTTGCTTTTGATGTCTCGCTCAGTGCGAGCTCCTGGTTAAAGAGCTGGTCCCGTCTGGCAGACCCGCAGGCTTACCGGACAGCACTGCCTGTAGCATGTCCATGATCATGTGAGCAAAGACGTTCTCCACACACTGCAGAAAGTTGTTCCTCTCCCCTGGAGTGCTGAAAACTTTGCAGACCTTCTGCATCATTTTTACTGCCCAGTCCATGCAGTACAGGTCCTTCTCGCAGACCTGACATACACAGGAAATATATTAGAAACACACCTTTTATGGTGAGCACAATACTATAAAAGGCAAGATTAAATCTTAGAATTAACTATTGATTCTAATGAGTGACTGGGTGGGTTGCAGCCATAGCCTGGAAAATTAGAGTTTGTTAGAAGGGGACACGGAAGTTGTTTTTATTGTTGGCATGCTAACAGAGGAACTTCTCAACCCGCTGAGAAGTGGTACTGCTCCTCGCGGCCAGGCTTGCTACTTTGTGGAAATGTAATGGCCCCTGCCGGACAGGGACCAGAAGGTGAAAGAGCACCTTGCAGGACTTATTCCCAGTTTGTAGGAGTAGGTGGGGAAACAACTTTCAAGTCTGAGAAAGCAAATGTGGGGTTAAAGAGACAAAAGGCTGGAGCCTGGTCTGTTCAGTCGGACTCACCAAAGCCAGGAAGACCATGAGCCTGGCTAACTCAAGGGTCCTTCCGTTCACAGCTTTGCTGGCCATGAAAGTGAAGCAAATGCTGTTCCCACTCAGAATGAGAAGCCGAGCATTGTTCTCCATGAGCCACTCGCGGGGAACAACTTTGTAATAAAGCAGAGAGAATTTTAGTGATCTTTGAACAAAAAGAAAGAAGTGCCACAAAAACTATTCTGGAAGACATGAATTTATGAATTGTTGGCTTTGGTAGCTAACCAGAATTTGTGAGGGAATGCCCTCTGGAATACAATTGCAGCAATGAAGTCATATAACCAATGCCTACCAGCAATACAGTTAGAGCTTTTCACGATAGCTTCTGGGATGTGATCTCACCCATAACTAACTTTCAGTGTAGCCGTTAACATTGTTCAGTAGAATTTTGGCTTTAACAAACACTATGTTTTCAGCTTACACAGCTTGGACAACGTTTCCTTAATAATGGCTAGACAAGACTTGAATTTTAAAGCTCTGCATGGATTCTTAAAGTATTTCACAATGGGGAAAGACGGCCTGAACTTGTGCTGGGTTTCTCCCATCCCCAGCTACTGCCTGGCTTCCAAATTTAATGACTTTTCCAGTTACGCCACAGCTACTGTGCGGAGTATTACAGTCAGTTTCCCAAGGCACCTGTGTGCCTGAAACACACTTATTGCCGGATTTGGAGGACATGAGCATACAATCCTACGGATTAATGATAAAGGCAAAAACACACCTGACAGCTCATCCACAAGACTGATAACATCATCTGCTGTCCATTCTCTAGCTTCTGTATCATACAGCAGTTTAATTGCATCTGCCAGACCTTTCAGACTGGTCTCATCTGTTGGTCCTTCTATCATTTTCTGCCAAACCACATGTCCTGAGCAATATATTAATCACAACTGCTATTAAGTGACAAAGTAATTTTTTTATTTTTATTTTTTTTTAAAACAAGGAAGGTGATAAACTGGGCCTTACAGCAGAGTCCGAGGAGGGGAATTCAGGTAACACAACTCAGTCTTTGTGACGGATTTTTTCCATCTGTCATTTTCGTAGGGACAGTGGTAGTTGCAGCATGAAGCAAAGGGCGACTTAAAGAAACCTGGGTCTAATAATTAAGTGAGAAAGCGTGCTTTTCTGCACGGAAACAGATGCTTCATTGAGGTGCATTTGAGCTAACTCTACCCAAAGCAGGGGAGAATAGAGGAACAGAGGTGCAATTTCTTCACTGGAATTACTTGAATTGTAACTTTTCTTAATATATATATGGATGTATATATACATACACACATATATATCATTTATGTATTTTATATATGTTAGTGAGGTCTGATTAAGCAGAATGATTTTTTTTCTAGGCAATACAATTACATTTTATTTGCATAAAGCTTGGTTTTCAGAAATGCTGCATCCTGCAAGGAAATCTCATTCTCAGGGAACAAACTTTGAAAATTAACCCCCCCGACTACTTGCCATCAAGAGTGGACACTGGCCCAAAGATGATATACAGCAGGCGAGCTTGATTGACCATGGGCCACGGCTTTAAAATACGAGTCAACCAAAAGGCAGAATCACTCCGATGAATCCAGTGATTCAACAAGACGCTACGACAGTATAACCTTATCCGCAGCTCTAGCTTTCGGGCACTCCCTGGGGTAAAAGAATGTAGATATTATAAATCCGTTAAGCCTCATGCAATAAGCCTCAAAGATGATCACTTTTTTTAATAGGAAGAGAAAGAAGGGTTTTCTTAAAGCTGCCTAAGAATATGCAGGGGGATCTTATTAAATTCTCAGCTGTTACTTCCTGAGTTTGGCTCTTTTGGATACGTTGCACTAATTCAGGCCATAGAATCTATCGATGCACCCTCTGGTACCTCTCTGCAGCCACTCATGCGTGTCTTCAAGGGCTCTCAGCTCTGGTTTTTGGTTACTCTGATCTTTTCTCTCTGATGGCATCAGTAAATGGAAATACAAGGAAGCGTGTATATGATGTGTATAAAACGTGCCACAGAAATGCCCAGTTCAGTGCTGGGTAACACGAGAATTTCTTGAGAGGCATGTGCCACGTCAGTGTCGTGTTTCAGAAATATTAAACCTGACTTTTTTACTGCATCACTTGATTTCTGTGTTGGTTTCTTTCCCATTGATAACACTGGCATTGGTGTCCAGTAGGAAAGATTCAAGTCCATGTTACTGTTTACATATATATATAACTTATGCATTGGCTTAATAGTAGGGAAATGTAGGCAGTGGAATGATTCAAAAAAACCTAAACGCCTCTCAAGACAACTCTCTTCGCTCCAGGATACATGTCGAAGACAAAAGCACTTTGCTTTTGGGGAAGAAAAATAGTTGTATCTACCTATATGAAGGCCAAGTATTTGCTTCAGAGTGCCCACTTTCTGCATAATATTGGAGCTAACAGAACATATGTGAGAGTCAGGAAAGGTTTGGTGCTACAAGGCTTAGGTGAGCTAAAACATTCTCAATTCTAGACACATTTTGTTTGCAGTAATCAAGATCCATTTTCTGACTTTTCCATGATAGCGCGTTTTGATTTTGTAGGACTTTTGTCTGCTTTGATGATTACCCGGTTTGCTGCTGACAACTGTCTGTACTTTACGGGGTAAATTGCTCAGCTCACAGAGGAAGTTAAAAACCCGGTGACACTCTAGTTCATCCCAGCCTGCTGTTAGGATCTGATGGTTACAAAAGAAAGGGGATAAAAATGAATAGACTGAGCCACAAATTTAGATCACAATGCCATTTCTCATATTGGATAAATACAACCTGTCCTGCAATTTTATCAGAAGAACAGAGAAGGAAGGTGTCATACCTGGAGTGCGGTGCCTGCACAGCATCTCCCTGATGAGTGCAGGGAAACCATTATCTGCTACAGAGGTGCTGGACATTATGGCAGAGGTTGTACTTAAGCTTAAAGCAGCCCAGAATAAAAAGCTGCTAAATGGCGTTCCACATTCAGGGCCAAGACCTTATTTTTGAACCTTGTGCGGAAAAGTACACAAAGGTATTTGCTTCAAAGACAAACGTCCCAGCACAAATAATTATCTGTAACTCTTAACCACGGAAAAATAATCACCTTTTTTTGGCATTATCAAATACTTTAATGCCTATACAGCACCTGTATGCACAAATTACTAAGACTTAAATGCGTTTAAAATGTGCTCAAAATGCCTGGTCTTCTAAGAGAGAATTTGTTTCTGTATCTTTTTAAGCAAAGTTACTCTCCAGCAAAGCCTCCATTATGGCAATTCTAACACTTCGCAGTCAAACATCTCAAGTAGTGACAAATAGGTCCTACCCTGAGCATTTTACTGCATATTTGCAATCACAGTAGTCATTACAGTAAATAAACTGTGGATTGCTGAACTAATTTATTTGACACTGATTTTTTTTTAATTAATTTTAAGCTACCACAAGCTAACAAAAATATTCTTGTATATGATGTGTATAGCCATTTACTTTTAAACTAAACCATCTCTCCTCTTGGTTTGTGAATTTGAAACTGTGTAATAAAATGCCGCCCTTCTCCCATGTCTTCTCAGATAATAAATCGCTAATCAAAATCCAGACTGGTTGGCAGTGAAATCCAGACCAAGGAATTCTCAAGAGTCAAATCAGCAACTTTAACAACCAGAAAGGAAATTCAGAGAACTGTGTGAATAAATACCTTTCCCCCTACACCCCAAGGCTCAAAACCATCTTATATTCTAAGTATCTTGCAAAAACACAGACTAATTTAGAAAAGTACCTTAATTTTCTTTTATATTTGTGATACTTGCCTTCTCTCCATAAAGATACTGTACCTGTAAAAATACCCCATAGCACTGTAATCCTAAACAATGCAAAGGACTTGGGCAACCGTTAAGTTTAAAACAGGAAACCTGTAAGTGCAAAACACTAGTAATTCATCTTAGCTGACGATAATCTAATTCCTGTGATTGCACTACTGTCTCTTTACTACTTGTGCACATCAATACTGATTAGAGATTCAGAAGGATTCCCTTCCTTTATTGTGTAAGGAAAGAAGCTGTAATACCTATGTTATGACTTAGTATTACATTCAACTGTTGTCAAATAGGTGTGCAAAAGTTAGCTAGGAAGAGCAACCCTGTTTTCAGGAGAGTAAAATTTCTACGAAGAGCTGTGCTCTTCCACTGCAAAATTTCTAGTAGTTCCCAAAGGGAAGAATAGTTGAAAACCACTGATATTGGAGCATGAAATCTCAGAACAGCCTAGTGTTCGATATGCTGGTTTAGGCTTTTCTATTATTATTAAAAATGAGACTGATTTCAAATCAATAAATTCATTACACAGTAGCAATAAACTCCAGCAAAGGGACAGTAAAAGGTATAATTCAACTAACAATTGCTTTGTAGAAATGGTATTGTAAGTGCAAGGGACAATTCGAAACACTGGTGGAAGGAACGTGAACTTACTTCTGAGAGAATCTTGTGTATGTACTTTAGCCTGTCTTTTGTTGGCAATAGAAGTGTGCATCTTTTAAGCAACAATCCTGTGAAGAAAATGAATACATACGCGACTATGAGTTTACATACATGGCACATACGTTACTGAATGGGCTTAAACGTTCATATCACAAGCATGTACATGCTCGTGAGAAAAAGCTGCTTCTGCAAGGTGAAGAGAGCAGCACAAACCAGTAACCTGTGCTTTGGAGAAGGGGTGTGCGCTTTTGTAGCGGGGACATCTTCTGCTAAAGAAACGCTGCCAGGGAGTACATAAGCTTCCTATGCCATAACTTGTTTATTATATTGTTTTAAAGTCCCTGTTAGTCACAGTTGGAGCCCTATTAAGATTACTATATTGGTTTTAGGATTACAGCTGTTAAAAATATTGGAAATAAATGTTACTTGTTGCACCTCTTTTAACAGTACCGTGGGGAACACTGGTTTTCCCCTTACATCATGGAAAGCTGAGCTTCCAACATTTTTTCAAGATAGCCACATGCTCTGAAAAGAAAATATTCTAAACTGTGTTAATGTAAAACATAGCGAAGAGGTAAAATTATTTTCCTATACAGGACTGAAATGGTATGTGTTTAGGATGTCAAAGTCTGGAGTTCATTATAGTGTGGACCAGCTGTTTGTTAAGCAGCATTTTTTTCCACAATACTCATAGAAAATGAGTTAAGAGTTGTTCTTCCAAAACTTCTACCAGAATAATACATAAACATATATATATATTTTTGTTTGTTTGTTTGTTAATTAATCAAGAAATCCACATAAAAGCATGTACTTTTCTCGGGGCGGGGGGAGGTGGGGGAGCAGGGAAGGAAACTTTTTTTCTGAATTGTCAGTCTCCCAAAAAATACGTAACTTTTCCAATGTCAAAAAGTACTTTATGCATTTACCGTGGTTCTAAATTGACTCTTTCCTTATTTAGAAGTGTGTTAGCATTCCTACATGACAGACATAATTTATTCATCAGCCCAGGACATGGTCCAAAGCTCAGTCAAGTCAATTTTCTATTGACTAGATTAGGCTTTGGAGAGAACTCCCTGAAGGATAGTTGAGACTGTTAAGACCGTGTAGCTGCAAATCAGAATATAGCCATTGGCACAAGAAAAAATTATGCTGAGTAAAAAGGGTTGAGCAAAAGGTGCTGCTCCTGGTTTTGTACAGTAAACCTCTCTCTGTGCAGAAGGACGGTGCCACAGTCATTTGTAACTCAAGTCCGTTTCAAACAATGACTGAAATTCTGACCCCATTACAAGTACTGGAAGATTTTACTACGGACTTGAGCAGAGACAGACCCCTCTGAGTTTAAGTGAGATTTATGCAATATGTAGACCCTGTTCAGGCTCTCTGAACAGGAATGATTTTTTCCCCATTGTGTCCAGTCTTTCCTGATGTAAAGTAAATATTGATTTTGCAACTGACCTCTTAACAAAAACTTTCTCTTGAGCCTTCCACCAATATTGCCAATGATGTTTATATTTTGAATATGTCATGGGTTTACTACTAGGCCTATAGCGATGGGTTCACACCTACATTTAAATAATAAGTTGCCATTTTGTTTGTGGTTACTACAAAGCCCAAACTAATTTTGGTTTTTGTTTGTTTAGTTGTTGGTTTTTTTTAAAGAATTGTAGGGTTTCAAGATTCGTTTTAAAAATAAAACACTAAGATTATTTTAAAATACCTCAAAACCTACATGGATTGCTTACAATAGGAGGTCTTTGGTCTAAAAGACCATAACAGCATTCCTTTACCTTGTCTATGCCTTTATTTAATGTCTTAAGTTCAAACCGTACTTATAATTCTGCATCTAACCATGGTGGCATTTTATTTCTGTCTGTCAAATAAACAATCTTTTTCATCAGCTAGGTAACAGTAAATTGGTATGGATCAAATTAGGATTCAATTTCTCTGCTTCTCTGATGGAACAACACTGATAGTGGGTGGGTGAAGAAAATGTCCAGTGTTCCGGCTGCATAAGAAGGCATGCTGCATTTCTGAGTGAGAGGCTGAATGACTTAGAATCAATGTGTTTTAAAGATTAGCAGAAAAATTTAAAAAGCAAACAGTTTTGAATTTAAGGATGTACAGCGCTCCTCATTATCATCAAACTCACGTTATTTTGATCTAGGTTTCTATTACGCTATGCCAAGGGGTCTGAGCAGCTGAAAGAAAGAACAAGTGAATCTTTTCACCCAGAAGTGGTTTGCTTAGCACACAGTATACCATGACAGCAAAAGTGCAGACATTTTCATGTTGCCCTTAAGCTAAGAGTGAGAGGAAAATGTGTTCTTCGTGCCCGTTTCAGTCTTTGAACTCTGATACAAAGCTGCCAAGGAGAATGCGAGGCACTGACAACTGTGATAACATTTTTGTGATGAGCATACTGCTTTTCTAAGAAGTGGAATGTGATCTGCAGTACGTCTCAAGTAGACTATCAAGCAGGCTTTCTGGTGGCAACTGTTGCTGGTCACTTCAGAATTAGGCTGGATTTAAGTACTGCGGCTGCATTTCCCAGACAGAGGAATGCAAGCTACTCCAAAGTGATCCATGAAGGCAGCCTGAGCAGCGGAATTCCTTCAGCTACTGCGGGGCCTGGGAGTCTTGGTTTCTGCTGCAGTTTCCAGTGGTGGTGTCCAAACAAACTAAATTTGGAAACACCTACTACTGAGAACTGATCCTCTGCCCAAGCCCTGCTTGCCATTTCGTATGAAAAAAATAAACACAGAGGAGGCAGGAACATAAATTATTTTTTCCATAACTAAGAGGTTTTGGAATCATTTCAGGTAATTCCTCCCACCTCCCCCCACCACTGAATGGTATTTGAGTGGGCTATTTGGCATAGGGAGGAACTTGACTTTCAGAGGGAGCTGCACAAACGATTTGGGCTGTATCCTCAGCATTTTACCGATCAATGCATATAACAGAAGAAACCTTTTAACTGAGTTTGGTTCTCCTCTAATTGTTACCATCTGCATTAAAGGATCACCTAGAGATTTGTAGTGCTCTAAAATATAGGATGCTTCTCTCTTGCCGGTTAGCTCAAGGTTATGAAAGTCTTGCAATAAGAGCCGTCGGTTTCCTGATGGGGTTGAGATGTAATTAATAAGGCGGTTGCTGATGGTTTTCGACACCATGCTCATCATGCTGATATCCTTCACTGAAAAAGCAAAACCCAGTATACTTGTAAATCTTTACTGCAAGGAAAATGCTGATCACTAGTCAATAACTTTATCTTATTTCAAAAATAGGCCAAGAAATAAGACTTACAAATGAAACAAAATTTAATTACTGTTTATCTCCTTTGCTAACAAACTGTAGTAATTAGAAATGGATAGATCTAAGGAATACTTTTCACATATAATAGGCAAAAACCCCACTTCAAACAGTTTGTAATTATAATTTAAATTTTGGTCATTTGGTTCTTCGTACATAAAAGCTGAAAATTCAGAGAAAAAGTCAAATAAAATGACTTCAACTAGCTAAAAGGTAAAACATTTTAAATAATAATGGCTTTTTCTAGATGGAAAACTTTTGTGGTAATTTTCAGATATTTGAAGTAATACCTTTCCTATCAGATTCTCACCTGAAAGGTAAGTCAGTACCATTTGAAAGATCTCTAATGGAAGTGTTTTAAAATATCCGAGTGTTGACAGAGATTGGGAATCTGTGTCCAAGATGTTGCAGCGCTGCCTGGAGCGACGGTTGCTGCGTCTATATTTCTGGTTCGGAATCGAGGTGTAGCTGGTCCTTGCAGTGGATGTCATTGTTCTGTTGGTCCCATCAATTTAACCTGGAGAGAAAATATGAAAGTCCTGTTTTCAGAGGAGGGAAAATACTATGCCCAAAACTAGGCTAAGAGGAAATCACTCCATTGTAGACACAGCAATGGAGTGTGAAAATCTTGTCATACATGTCTGAATTTAGTGCAGTGACATGCAATTTACTAAATAATATTCTAATTCCATGTCTCAGAGAATGGAGTACTCAGCTGATCTTAGAGGAGGAAAAGATAAAAGCACCGAGGGACGTCGTATGAGTGGGACATCAGAAAGTTAGGAAGATAGTTCTAAATGGAAACCCTTGAGGAAGTACATGTGATGGTACAAGCTACAGTGATGAACAACATTCTCTTACCTTGTTACACTAGTTATTCAATGGAATATGAAAAAGTTACAAGGATGTTATTGAAATTATTTTCATGTTACTTAATTGCTTTAGAGTGATAATTATTTTTAAGAATGCTTGCATATGACCAAAAAAAAGATTAAAAGTAACAAAGTGATGGTTCAAACCATATTTTCCTGCAGCATTTAAGTTGATACATGGCTTAATTTCATATAATGACTGTATATGTGACATGCAAATAAATTATACAGTATTGCTATGTGAAAAAAGTCAGTGATCCAGGCTTTCCCAAAATCATGAGGGTCTGAAAAGTAATGAGCTTTAAAAAATCAATAAATACATTATTTTGATTTGCCTTCTGGTTTCTGAGTCTCTAGGGTAGGTACGCTTCACATTGTCGGGCAACAATGAGAGTTAGTGACTCACTACCTCTTAAAATGATTCTTTTTAACTGAGATTTTTCATACTGTTTCTTGATTCCAGCAGCTGAGGCTTCAGGGAAATTGCCAAAGGGAATGAGTGCTGCAGTATAATTACAAGAGCTGGCAGCGCTGTTAGTAACATAACTGGAACCCGTCCAAGCTGCAGTGCAACATCCCAGTTACCATCAGTGGGAAATACACTCAGAGAATAGACCTCATTGTTTCAAAGATTAAAAATTTACAAAAATTACAGAAAACAAGTTCCAAACATCCTTCATATTTATTACCAAAGCACGCAAGCCAGACCTCTCTAATATGCCACTGAGCAAAATTACCACATCCACAATGGAAGCACTGTTTTTTGTACTGACAACTGAAAGAATATGGGGCATTTCATTAACAGTGTTACAAATGGGTTTGGCTGACTTGGGCTTGTGCTCTGGATAGAGTTTGCATTGTACGCTTAAGGAAGTGATACTTCACGGGAAGCATTTTTAATTTAGGTATGATATAATTCTATCTAGCCAAAGAAGCTTATAGTTTAAACTTTGACAAGGCTCATGAGCAAATGTAACTGCTCCTGAAATAACTGTTTCATTAGGCTTTTACGCTATTCAACCATGAGACAGAAAATCCATGTAACAGCTTTAAGAACAATCAAGAAACCACCTATAGATAAACATATATGGTTATATGAAGAAATGTTTATCTTCTAAAAGCAAAGAAAGCAAAGCCTGAAGTCAGTGGAACTGTTACACACGCAACTGTGGATTCAAGACAACTTAAATTCCCCGTGTACAATATACACAGCAGCTCCGCTCCGGTTCAAAAACAGGGCACCACTAAACTTTGTTCAAGACAGGCTAAATCATCAGATATTTCTGATTCGTACTTTAGAAAAAAAAAAGTTGCGATCCTATGATACTTTATTTTCCTCCCCCACTCCTCTTACTGTCTTTAGCAGGACTGTACTGGCACCTTTAAGTGTTTTCTGAAAGTCTTACCTTGGGTCTGCAATTGTGTTACAAGGAAGAGAAAAATACTTTGCCACAAGGGAGGTTTTCAGAAGTACTCAGCCAATTCCAGTCCGTTTCTCTTCAAGCTGATTGAAGTTGAATCAACTACCACTATTTTCATTTAAAGCAGAGCTAGATAAAATTAATGTAAATAAAAATGAGTACAAGCAGTGAGTTTCAAAGCCAAAGCTTAGAGACTTTACTGAAAGCTCCCATTTGCTTCCTCTTTGACTTAACGTGCTTTTTATTTCTTAGGGAATTCAGCCAGGGCAGGGCAGTGGTCTGTGCGTCTCCATCTGCTGCTGGGATACCACTTGTTTAGAGAACTGCTTAATCCAGACTGGAAAATTGAAAGGTAAACGTTAAATATTTAACAAGCTAAACTCATAATATTAGCCAAGAAGGGTCATCTTGTTTGTTGCTATAAGCTAATTTGTTTACAAGGCAGAAAGCATCAACTTTAAACCAGCTCTAGAATGTTTCTTGTCCTTAAGCAGTTGCTAAACTCCTGCTAATGGATGCACTTTTGTCCTGATATTTCTCTGAGCCCTGTGTTAGCATTTGGCAAACATTTATTGCAAAAGGTTGTTTACTTTGCAGATTGGTTTGGAACATTTCCGTTTCCCTGTCTGGTCACAAAGCGCATAAAAGGAATTGCTTCAAATATTAACTCGAGAGGGTTAGTTGTTACCCCCTGGCCTACACTGACAATTTACAAAAAGCATAGTTTTATTTATGCTGAAGGCTCTACATCAGATTGGTAGTGCAAACCAGTCCCATAAGCATTTAAATCAGTGAATAATGAGTAGAAAGTAAATCTTGGGGAATCCTGACCCCACTGCTGATGGCGACAGGGATTTCTTTGTTGTGAGGGCTCCCGCTCGTCCCTTCAGGGTCTGCTTGGAGGGGAAACACCAGCACCCGCTTTTTTTCCTCAGCCCGGGCTGGTTTTGCTCCTCAGGCTGCAGTGTTAGAGGGAGTGGGTTGTATTTGGCCTTTTACCTGTGCTTTTGAGTCGGATTTAGCCGGGCTATGACAGACCTTTAGGCCAGACGACTGGCTAGGCCGCATTCTCCTCAGCCACCCGCGGACCCCCTGCCCCGCAGCCCACCAAAATCGGGGCTAGGAGACTGAAAATGGGGACCTGCGCCCCCAGACCTACACACCGGTGATGGAGAAGGTCTCGCAGTCGATGTCTACTTACAGACAACACCTTCTGAGCTCTTTTTTACCTCAGGGAAATTCCCTCCCTCCCAGCAGCCCGCCAGCCGGGGCGCCCGCCAGGCTGCCTCTGAGGGGAGTGGCAGAGGAATTCGGGGGGCTGTGGGGTGAGCAGACCCCGGTGAGAACTATACCCCGTGTCTCCGCGGGAGGGGGGGAAGAAAAAGAATTTTTCAATTATCGTTATTGAAAATTATTTTTTAAAAGCATGATTTCAGTGAAACATCACTACTTACTGGGGTTAAAAGGGGGGTTTGGGCATAGTGAGGTAAGCAGGTGCACTCAGGTAGCCCCACCTGCGTTTGTGTATTTTATTCGGGAGGAGAAATGTTTGCAAACACGGAAAAAAAAACCCCAAAGCAGTACAGTTTCGGGGCTGTGGTTGTCAACTGGGGCCGAGGGCAGCCACAGCGGTGTTGGAACAAATTACTCCAGGCAACAGAAGTGTTTTATTCCAGTAGTGTTTCATTGGTATTATTGATAATTCCGTCCCCTCTCCGTGGGTTTTGTGCTGATTTGTTTGTATTAATTATTTTTCCCGCCTTTCGGGGGGGGAAGGGGGAGTGCCTCGCGCAGGGCTGCCCCGCCATCTTGTCCCCGCCCTCCTGTTGAATATTTAATCAACTCCCCGCCCGCGGGGGGGCGTGGCCACACCACCTCATGAATAATTAAGAGAGCGGCCGTTGGGCCTCCATTTTGGACTGAGGCGAGGGCGGCCGGCGTCGGCGCGGGTCGGGATGGGGACGGTGGGCCGGTGTCTGCCTCCAGCCGCCTCCTGCCCGGGCGAGGTGGGATATCGGGGGGTCTCAGGGACAGCGTGTGGTGTCCTCGGGCCAGGGCTGCCGTGGGGCGGCTGGTGAGGAAGCATGAGGTGAGGCAGGGCCTGTGGGCACACAGCCGGGTGTGGGGAACCACACGGAGCATCGCTCCGGTTTGCAGGCGTTACGGAGCTGTAGTTCTTCTCTGTAGGTTGCCACTATGACCAGGCCTCAGTGGACAGCTGGCCTGCATGGTATCGCAAGCCCCATGTCCTGCAAAGTTGCTCCTGTCCGAGACCAGGCCCACCAAACCCCATCTTCAATCTGCTGAGGGAAAACGTGACCCCAAGATAACAGTGCCTGTCCCCGGCGTTGGCTAACGTCAGAGGAGAAGTTGGCTGCGCAGCTCTGCACGGCTCTCGTAACAGGATGCTGCGGGACAAGCTGACACAGGACCATGAAGCCTTTGTACAATTAATTATGCTGCAGCGGAAAGATGTCACAACACAAAGTCAGCGTGCCATAACATATGTCTCGGAGCAAAGCTGTAGCGTTGTAAAACAAAAACGTGGCACAATAGCAGCTGCAAACATTGTCAGCGGAGGCTGTGCTACAACGAGGAGTTACAAATTGCCGTGCAGCCGTTACACGCTATTGCATTATACTGTAAAATAGTATTGTTCCATGGTGCTGCGATCTCAGGAAAACCCCGGCGAGCTGCCATTCTTTGTTAGAGCAGTAAACAGTTCGTATTCCCTAACAAACTGGGTTTTAAAATAACTATTTCTTTTTACAAATTCTGCTTCTGAAGTAGCTGACTATAACTAACTAGTTCTCTTGGGGATAGTAACTGAACCTCTTGGGAGAGGTTTCCTTGCTGCTCCAAAGGCAGTTCCCATACGATGGCAGCAGAGGGCTGCAGCTGCTTTAAAGGACTTTTCCCCAGTAGGTTTTTTTTCCCAAAGACAGTTGTTGGTTGGTTGGTTTGTTTTTTCTGGAACTTGATTGATGGAAGAACTGTCCTTAGAAACTGAAATAGAAACAAAACAAAAATCAACTCCAAATATAATGATAGGGCATCATCTGCTAACTGCTGCTAATATTAATGAGTGGGAATGCCATGATGATGAAACCGCCATTGCAGTATTTGTGCTGAAAAGGTAAATTAGTTGAGTGTGCAGAAATAATGTGCCTCCAAGGCACTTCTGCGTAGTCTGACTGGATGGTTGAGCAGCACCAGCCAGGTAGCCTAAAGACTTACGTTGTCCCTGTTTCTTTTTCCATCTGGGAGATTGCTGGCAACGCCTGGCTGAATTCTCTCTTCACGCAGTTGCATTCTGCCTCTAAATCCTTCAGCAATTCTCTCGCGCACAGGGCAGTACAGTTCTCCTCATCCCCATCGCCGTTTCCCTGTTTTGTACCTCTGTGTTCCACCACAAAAGAATTGCCGTTCAGGGATGCCAGAATAAAGAATTTCAGACTGCCATCCTTGTTCATTTACACCAATGTCAATGTTTCTGGTAGTTACCAGATACCAGTGCTTGGGGAAAGAATATAATAAAATGGGAGGGATATGGAGTATCCCTCTTCTGGAGCTTGACAGTGGTTTAAGGGTTTCCTGAATCTGAAGCTACATCCAGGGTCCCATGTTTAATATGCGGTGGTGGACCTACATAAATACATCTACCTACATAATGATTGGCATAATTAACGGCAGGAACAGTGATACCGAGTTCTGCAATTTAATTGTGTTGTGTGGTAAAAGTATTATCCTCTGTTTGGTTTAAATTGGTTGAATGAGTCACAGGGTTGTTTTTTCATTTGAGGCTCTGTAATCTAGTCAATGTTTGTAAACTGTTTTGAGATGACAGGATGAAAGCTAATAAGGAAAAAAATACAATTGAGTTGTTATAAACGATGGTGATGGTTCTGCCGGAGTGCTAACTGCTTATTCTATGCATGAGTGGCCTTGTCTTGTGTACCTAATTTATCTTTGCCCTGCCTACACCAAACGTGTGAGCAACTTTATGTAACTCGGGTAAAAATATCAGCGGTGTCTCTGGTGCTCTGCTACTGTCGGTGTCAGAAACAGTGGCAACATTTAAATGACAAGAGCGGGACTGCGATGGAGTCAGCTTTTCACATACCTCAGGCTTAGATGGCAGACAGTTGGTGGTGAGATTTTTCCAAAGAGCCCAAGCACGTTAGGCATCGAAACCCCACAGGAAGCCGGGAGGTAGCACCAAAGTCACATTTAAGCATGTCATCAAATTCTTCTGCAACGGCCGTGTAGGCAAGATCTAAACCTTTTGGGCTAGAAAACCAGCACGGTTTTCAGTCATTATTTCATTTATCACATGTATGATTTTCGGGAAGAACATACGAGAGTGGTGTGACAGCCGCAGCACCTATATTTAAATGTAGGGCTAGGTGCAAATAGGAAATCAGGGCGGTTAGATGGGGATACCTTTGCGGAAAAGCGAGGAAGCTTTTGCGCATTGAGATGGGAGAGTGGAGAAGCCCCCGCAGGCCCCTTACAGGCCAAAGGGTCCCAGGGCCGGGGAAGGGGCTCCATGGTCTGTCGTGCCTGGAAAAAAATGCGCCTGTTTTTGCAAGGGAAGGGTTGTTCTCACTGCCCTCCGTCCTGCTCATGCCAGCCTGGTTGCATTTTCCACTCCGGGGGCGAGCAGCGTGTGCAGCATCCCAAAGTAACCCAGAAGGATTACTTATTTCAGGTGTTCTTTTTACCTTTATTTTAGAGTATCCATTCTTCATGTCTTTGGGCACTCCCTACCACCACAAGGGCTAGACGTAAATAACTAGAAAGCTGTTGATCAAGAGGCAGAAAGCTGGCATTCTTTTGCGGTTTCTTGAATTGAGCTGGGGCACTAAAAGAAAACACCAAATATGGTGGGAGTCAAAAGAGAATGCTGGAAAAATTGCACCACTAGGACCAGCACTAATAAGGACGGGCATCTAGTGCGCTATAAACATTACAAAATAGAAATAATAATAAACTGCAGAAGAAAGACTTAATGCTTCCAAGTTTCGTGTCACTTCATATGCAGTCTTAGGCAGTAAAATTTCTTCAGTACTTACTCTGTTTAAATCAAATTTTTCCTCATTTGCCAAATGTTTATTCTCTCCTGAGGTTTCATTGAAACTCTGAAACATTATTAAGGGGCTCAGATGCAGCCTTTCATCTGAAGAAAGCAGTTTAAGACTTGTTATGAAATGATAAAAATATACTATTAGTGGGGGATTGTTGACTCATCCAGCACCGGCTCCGCTCTGCGTCGTGCAGGGACATGGAGCAAATCACGGTACTGTTTTGTATCGTCCTCCTTAATGAATTCTCGGGATAAAATCGCCATGCCCTCCTCGGCTGGCCTTTCTGCTTCAGGGCTGATGAATGGCACTGGGCTAAGAAGGGGCACAAGGTTTATACATCCAGCATCCCGGCCCAGACCTTGGACACGGTTTGATCTGCTGAGAAGCTGATGTGAATTTTGATAACGCAAAATCCGGTTTTCATGTTATTTCGCTTGCAGAACTGTGCAGCGATACAGATGAGACGCAGCTGGAGGAATTAAAAAAAAAAAAAAAGATGGAAAATTTAAGAAAAAATAGGTAAACAGAAAAAATTAAGAAGTAATCACTTAATATGTTCAATGCTGAACTGAAGGACTGAGGTTAATCCATGGCCTGATCCTCACTGCAGTTCTGTGGTGCTGTGTCACCCATGTCCCCTCTGCAATATCAGCCCAAAGTGCCATCCTGTTCCAACGCAGGACTGCGTAAAACCGCGGCACAATCTTCACTAAGACACAGAATTTCCAGATATCCTCCTTCCTCTTAGGATCCTAAGTGTCTTGCTTTGGGGCATGGGGCGCAGAAGCGGATTTAATGCCGGATTTGCCATTTTCTCCTTGTCTCCTGCATCTCGTTTTGGACAGTGATCGTGGCTGAGTCAAAATAACGACGCTCTGTTCTACTGTGCCTTTCAACCAAGGATCTGAAAGGGTTTTGTGTGTGTTAAATTGGAGCTGTGCGAGGTGCCCTGTGGAGGAGGTAACGCTGATCGAAACACGCTGAAGCAGGAGGAGTTGAGGGACTTCCCCAAAGTTCTTTGGAAGATGCCAGAGGCAGAATCCAGAGTCCCAGAGTCTTGTTTTCTTGCTGCCTCTGACGGTGGCACTAAACCTTCGGATGGAGGAAACGTAAGGCTGAGAGAGGCAAGGATCCATCCAGAGGTGGATGCAGAGGCCGTGCAGGTTTGTGCCCTGGGCATGTTGTTCATCCTTCATCAGATATGAAGGGTTTCCCTCGTGTTAGAGTTGTTCCTCTGCAGTTGCCAAATCCTCGCTGAGGATCTGGCCTCGAGGTTTTTCCAGTCTGCTCCTTCCTTATAAGTATTCCTTATATTTTTCCTGTCTTCAGTTTTTCTCCATCTTCCAGTTTTGCAGAGAAAAAAGAGACCGGCACAAAAAAAGAAGTGGATTACTAAGAATTCATTAGCATCTGAAATCAAGTTCCTCTGGTTTTCTGAAGAGTCGAGCGAACCTGTCAGAGTGTAACTGGTGCTCTTCCTTTCTGCTTCATTTTAAGATGCAATGTTCAGCCCTAAACAGATGGGAACCTGTCAGCACAACGTGGAGATAATTACCAGTTTGAGCCATGGGAAGCTTCGTAACAGCTAGGAAGTTATTGCAGCCAGTACCACTCTGCCTTATGATCTTACCAGTTTTCTCAGGCTGGGCATATTGGTAGGGCGTATTATTCCTTCGAAGAAACACCAAGAAAAACCTTGTTTCTGGAGGGTCGCAAATTCTCTTTGAAGTTGTGGAGGAATTCTGCAGGAGCCAAGGAGGGAAAGATAACCTGGCCTGCAACAGAGGCGTGGAGGTGTCAAGAAAGTGCAATAACAAGAGGTAGCATAAATGTTAAATAAACTAACTTGATGATTGCTTCAAGCTTCTGTCTTGCTCTTCACTGCTGGGCGTTGAGCAGTCCCGTGTTCCTGGTGCCAAAGCTCATGGCACAGGCTGTTTTTTGGAGATTCCCGTACAAACTCATGCGTCTCTCACTGTTGGACCCCTCCGGGCATCGCTCGCTCGCTTTGCCAACAGCGGGAGCGATCGTACATCTTCATTTCCTTGTGGACAGTCAGGCACGGCAAGTTACCCCCACCTCCCTCAGCTAGAAAGGGTGAGGAGTTAAGAAATTCTCACACTGGGTTTTCTTTTTTCTTATTTTTCTGTAGGTCTGTAGGCTGGCAGAGTTAAAAACCTTCTGCAGCGAAGCGGAGTCATGGAAATAACCCTCAAGAGCAGGCACCGGGAAGGCAGTAGGTACTTGTGTGCGGCTTGTCAAAGAGCGTGAAACACACTATTCTTCTTAAATGAATAGCAAACCTGCTCTAAAAAAAATAAATAAGGAAAGCCTTTCTTTTTTCTTTATCACAGCAATCCTGAAATCTTATTAGTTGTGTATTTTGTGCAGAGGAAAAGGGCTTTACATGCAGGGTTCTGCCAGCACACGCTGGAGGTTTTGTCAGGTTTTAAAAAAGTAACAAAACCACCTGTCTATTTTTGTAACTTTAGTTCAAATTGAGGACGGGATCAACAAAATTTAGCTCAATTTTCCTGTGAAAGAGCAAAATTGCTGCCTGCTCTGGCCTACTTGCTAAACAATCAGGATCTGTGGTGTAAAAAGGAAAAGGAAAGAAAAATAAACCTCAGCCTTTGGAGAGTTTTCAGTCTATGAATCGGGCTCACAGGTTCTTCCTCATCCTTTTGTAATGAGAAAACTGGGGGAGGAGATGAAGGTTATTGCAGAGATCCTCTCCTGGTAGCTGAATGGAAATGTGCAGGTGTTTTCTGCTTCGTTAGATCCAGCCTGTGAGTTGAGCCTTTTTTGGGAGCTGTGCTGATAATTATCACACTGCGGGATGTCACCCTCTAGTCTCCCCCTCTCTGCCGTTGGGGACAGTAGTGCGGAGCTCACGACAGTAATTTGTGGTGGCAGAAATGTCACTTGAGCCGTTTGAAACCCAGCAGCAGCGTGCAGGGCGTGAGGAACATCTGCAGGGCTTGGCAGTGCCATCGTCGCTGCGATTTTAGCATCGCCTTTGGACCGGTCATTTTATAATTGAGTCTGATTAAGGGCTGAAAAGAAAAGAGGTACGCTCTAAGTTTTCTATGGAGCTACCTCCCTGAAATACCGCTAGCTCTGGCTGCGGTGACAGATGAATTTTGTCCTGGTGAGCACCAGGTTGGGCCGCAGGTTGTTTGGGTGTTTAAGGCAGCGGCTCACTCTCCATGGAGTTCCGGGGACGGAGAGGTGGATGAGCAGCCACTAAGGCAAAGAGCTGGTGTGGCCGATAGAGAAGGGTGTGTTTGAAAATACATTTCCCTTTGCTGAATGCAACAACAGAAAAAAAAAAAAAATCTGTTTCTCACTATTAAAATTGTCTCACGAAGATGGTTAAAAAAACCCAGCATGATAATCAGCTTTATGGCTTCCCTCAAACCTGTTCCAGCATTTGTACGAACCCCGCTTTGGGTGAGTGCTGCTGCCCCGGCCCCGGCGACCGGGAGCTTTATGTATTCCAGTCAGACAGGGTGACTGTGGCAGCACTCGTTCCTCATCTCTAAAGCTGACTTGAAAAGACTTCTAAATTCTTTCAGTGAGCATAAGAGATTAAAAAAAACAGCTTCTGAGATGGACACACATATGATGCTTGCAGTTACCTAAGCAAGTGATTCCACACCCCCCCTTGAAAACCCCTTTCCCTTGAGCATCTCTAAGTTTTTTACAAAGATTAGCAAATTTACAATTTGTTTGTGGGAAAGGAAATTATTCCCATCCTTCCTTTCTAGATGAGGCAACCCAAGGCATGAAGACATTTAATATACAACCAGGCGAGGACTTCAGGAGCCCTAATTCCCTGCTCCCAGTCGTAACCAAAGCTTAATTCCACAGCACTTGTAAAATGCAGATTCAGAGCTGTGCATCCATTTGAGATTTTATTTCACCACCCACAGGCCCTTTTGTAGCAATCTGCTCCCTGCTTGCTGTCAGTGCTATTAATTATGGTTCGCCATGCTGTTGTACCTGAGGCTGCAGTTGCACTTCCAGGGTATAAACCCTCGTTTACTTGCATAATGCCTAAAGTATTTTTTCCCCTGTTCCTGGGGTGTTGTTTAGTAAGAAAACTATTTGCTCAGGAGAGCTGATATTCTTGCATATTTATATATCATAAGGTATTTTCTTTTGTGTGTGTGTACGTATATATATAAAAATAGAGAGAATAAATTCTAATTATATATATGTTACATCTCTGCTCAGAAAAATAGAACGAGGCATTGGGAGAGGATAATTCTTTTATCATGTTTAAATTAACTTACAGCTGCTTGTATTGTGTTAGCGTAGTTTCTCCCAACCTGGAAAAGACTCCTCGGGAAGACGGGATGAACAGGGTGTGAGGGGCTTGGGAAGGTGAAAGGGAGAATGAGAAGCAGCTAATATACTACTTCTTTTTCCAATATTGCAACATGGTCATAGCCATTGAAAGGAGGTACAAAAAATTGTGACATTCCCATCAGAAGGGCAGCAGGGACGAAGTTATGCTTAGAAAATTATGCGTTTAGCTCCTCAAGCGGAATCAAGACCAACAACAGTACACATGCCTGCTATGAAACAGCCCCAGGCCGGGGAGTTTCCAATTTAAATAGCCACAGGCAAAACACGGTGTGTTATTGTTCATGTATTACAGACGAGCAGCTGAGATACCGAGAGACCTTTTCCTATTGGAGACCTGGACCACAACCCAGTGCCTAACTACAGCTCCGTCCTGCCTCTGAACAGCCGGCTGTCGCGGTGTCTCTGGGGGGGCTCATCCCCTCTTGTAGGGGATGTGAAGAGGGACTGAATTGCCCCGATTTCTGTGCTGCCTTGGCTATTTCTACACAGACCAGCAGTTTGCCAGGGAAGTGCGTGGAAAGGGTTACGGGTAAGTCCTTGTTCTGGCTGTGCCTTTATCAGCTACTTGAGGTGTAACGCACAGGGGATCAGTGCTAGCAAAGCTCCTGTGGGAATCAATCTATTGATATCCGTAGTTAATTGCAAGGTGGGCCTTTTCCTACAGTTCATAATCTCCTTTCAGTTACTGCATCCTGCTGATTTGTTCATACTCTTCACGTACAACAGTGAAGGAAGCCAAAACCTAGAGGTGCGACCCAGAGGTCTCAGATAATGACCTTTAAAGTGATTTACATTTTTGAGATAATTTAGTGCTAGTGCAGAGATCAAAACGCTAAACCCGACTACTGTCCAAAAGTCAAACAGGCCAAGCAAACTTCACTGTTCAAGCTGAGAAGGCTGCAAAACCCAAATCTAAGTAAGCTGAGCAGAATAAATTAGAAGAAAATTATAGTCTTGATTCAAACCTCAATTACATTAATTTTTATCTTAGATATGTGCTGGGAACACCTCCTGATATGATGCGTTATTACTAAGACAGAAAAGGATGTATTTTTTAAAAAATAATCCTTGTATTCTTATAGCTTCAATTAAAAGAATACAAGATGAAAATAATTCCCATCCAGCTTAGAAGTTCACATAAAATGACCAATAATCCTTTGCATGTTTTATTTTGAAAACAAAGCAGTCCAAAAGGAAGATATTTTTTTTTTAATATTAAGACTGTATTCCATGCAGATAATCCATAGTAAATACATCGCATTAAAAGACAGTTAAAGTGCCTTTAGTCCCCCAAAATAGTCCAACTGTGCTGTAAATTCAAGTATGTGGAAAGTAGGCCTTTAGTTATTACGAGAATATTTTTTTAATCTGGGTCCTGCTCCCATTGGTGTTGAAAATGAGGGGGTTACACCGCAACTGCCGCAGGAGCAGAACCAACCTCGCGTTGGTCTCTGATAAACCCTGCGCTGTGTTTTCCCAACTGCTGAAGGCGGACGAGTGGCCAAGGAGCAGGTTCGTGGTGCCATTTTCTGCCTGATGACAGGCAGCTGCCTTAATGCCCGCGCCACACGCTCAGCAGTGGCCACCAACTGCCAGGGCACGCTGCTTGGAAAGACAAACGAGGAGCCGTTAGCGGTTGTTTGTGTTTCGCACCCTCTTTTAACCAGCTGAGCAAGGGACTGAGCACAGGTAACAGCCCCAGCCCCTTTTATAGCTATAAAATATACAGGTGGATATACATGTACATTATGCAGTCTGCTTTGAAGCAAGCCCGAATGCTGGGTTCATCCGAATCCAGAGGAAAACCTCAGGATGTGGCTAGAGAAGCCATGTGATTAAAAGCAAAAATCAAACTCTTTTTATTTCAGTCGCCACCATCACGTTCTTGCTTCGGCACTCGAGACTTAACAAGATTAACCGGCATCTTGAAGTCAGAGTTACACGAGAAAGGAGTATTGATCCCGATGCGATTGACTTGGTGCAGCCAGCATTACACTTGAGCCCAGACTCTCCTGTTCTCTTCAACATTAAAACAGTACTTGTTGATGGTAAAGACATTTTTCTTTCTTCTAGGCATCAGCAACATTACCCTTGGGCTTTCTGGAATTTAATAGACAACCTCTTCTCTTCCACTACAAAGTCACGTGCAAAGAATATTCAGAAAAGGTTGCTCCCTGCTGACTCATGAGCTTCCCAGATGTGAATGTCAAGAGTCCAGAGCTAGACCTCCCTCACGTCGAAAGGTAGGACAGAATACTTATTTTTTTTCTCCTCCTCAAGACACAGCATCTAAGCACCTTCTTCTCCAGGCTGGGCAGTGGGAGACACTGGTTGAACCCAGACCTTCAGCTCAGAGCACGCACATGACTATGGGCAGTAACTTCTCCGTCTACTCTACCGCACTGTCTTGGAGATGATGAATTGGAGCTGTTAACGCTCCACCTGCCAATACCCCAAACCATATTCCTCAGTAGAAGGCAGACCAAACATCTGTTGCACAGCTACAGAATAGCCTGCTTTGTTTTGTTTCTTTCCTTAAAAAAAAAAAAGCCTTTTTTACTCCAGGCACTCAGAACTTGGCCTCTCCCCTGAAGTACAGGTATTTTACATACCTCAACCGCTTCTGTGCTATGGCACGTGGATGTTGTTATTCTCCACCCGAATATCTCATCCTCTTCTGAATCCTAAGATCCTGGTTGCAGTAATGCAGCAGGGATTTATACAGCTCAATCGCTCTCTATTTAAAACCTGTTTTCTTTGAAATTTGCAGCATTTCAGAATTGTTGGATGTTACCTAGCAGTTCTAGGGGCTGTAGGGGAAAAGGAGTACCCAAAATCTTGCTGTTACTGTATATGGATGTTCAGAAAAACAGTAAAAACAAGGCCATTATTTGAAAAGAGTTAGATCTAGATAAAATTCCTTACCAGCTCATAACCATTTCAAAGGGGATCAGATCCTGGGCAAAAACTAGATGACAGCATCCCTTTGAATTCTTTCTACTTCAGGG
This sequence comes from Stercorarius parasiticus, assembly GCA_013396915.1. Taxonomy (NCBI): domain Eukaryota; kingdom Metazoa; phylum Chordata; class Aves; order Charadriiformes; family Stercorariidae; genus Stercorarius; species Stercorarius parasiticus. The sequence continues at coordinate 19,445 of VWZL01003442.1, read as the reverse complement.
AAATGGGGGAAAAAACAACCTTCCAGTTGAAAGCTTTATTTGGGAATAAAGTTTATCTTCAAAATATGTCTAAAGAGAGACTGTCTGGGCTGTAAGAACTTGGCACGACTCAGTCTGACTTACCCTGCTTGAGCATTTTGGTGCCTTTATGCCATAATAAGATGCAGCAAAAGTCTCCCTAGTGGCTATGTATGAGAAAGTATAATCTGGGGTCTAAATGCCACAAAGCATCCATATTTTTCTTTAATGGCTATATAAATTCAGCAGATGAGAAGGAAAACATTAATTAGACAGACCCTGCCTTTGGCAGTAATCACCACCAGTGACAGCTGAACCAGCCAGTGGATAAAATATGCACGAAACATGATTATCAGAATAAATAACTGAGGATCAAGGGAAAATTAAAAAAGGAAAAAAGGGAAAAAAAGCCCCACACAACGAACACCTTTTTTGGTGGGGGAAATAAAACTTCACCTTAACGCTGGACTTTGGACTCTCTCTCTCTTTTTTTTTTTTTTTATATATATACAAGCTTTCCTCAGTTTAGGGCCCCATCCCGCGGCTGGTGTCTGTGGCAGTGGGGTAGAGTATTTCTGCAGATCAGTCTTGAATTCTGATTGCACAGAAGGAGTAGAAAACCCTGAGAGGCCTAGTGTCGAAGCCCTTAGTTAGTAGGGTCAGATTCCGGAATCACGATACACATGCAAATCCAGACCAGGGGCTTATCACAGACATCAGAACATAAAAAAATAGAAAAAATTCCACTGACTTGAGTGGGCTCTAAAAACAATGACGTTAACAAGGTGACTTTTTAGATTTTCAATGGTATCAAGGCACGTATGCCTTTGCTTCTTATTTATGTGAAATAATGCCCATGAATAAGCTTGGATTTACTTCAGGATTTAGCCCGTGGGAGGACACTGCTTTCACTAGTGCTCTGTCCCCATCCTCTTCCATCAAAACCTCCTCTGTTCCTGCTGGATTAGTGGCCATGCCACAAGGACGTATTTTGAAGGAATCTAAGATATTTTTTTTAAACTGTCTCCTTTGGGGTAAGGGTCATAGTTTGTAATTTAGCAAAGTAATTAGATGCCAAAAAGTGCATCAGAGCCGTTGGCTCACAAACATCTTGAAGGTGAATCCTCCGCAGGGTTTTTCCCTTAAAATAGGTCAGGTTTCCCTTTCTCCGGAGCAGGGGGTGGAAGCTGCTGCTTTGAAGGGAGGGGAGGGCAGGGGGTTGAAGCCATGGGTGGTGGAAGACCAACTGCAGGATGAAAAGACAAGGGCATGAGGCTTCTTGGCCATGAAGACAAAACTAAATGTTGCCCATCTCAAAAGAAGGCGAAGGAGAGAGTGGAGAAAGGGACAGGGCTGGGGGAGAGGGGATGGGAGAGGGGAGGGGAGCCCTGGAGAGCCAACCTTACCTGGGCCACCACCAGCACCTACCCCCAGCCTCTCACCGCAGAGGAGAAGACGCAACCAGCCCGACTTTCCTGAGCGCAGGCAGAGACAACGTGCAGCAAAAATCTACCATTTTGCTGTCCCCAAGAGCGTGCTGCTTGAGACCGCTGCGTATTTTGCCTGTCCCAAGTTTTGCCCCTGCTGTGCTGCCCCTGTTCGGCCTCCCAGTGGAGGAGGGAAGAGGTCAGCCACTCACAGGGGGGGTAAAACCCAACCACAAAACAAAGAACCCACGCCAAACCAAAACTTTGACTGCACTTTTTTTCTCCCACCACATCCAGGGCTTTGGTGCCGGGCTGCTGGCAGAGTCCGATGTCAAAACTGACTGCCGCCGCCACTGGCTCTGCTGTCCCGTGCGGAATCCAGGCAAGTCCCAGCCTCACGTTGCCCCGACTCATTCTTTTCAAACGCTCCAGTGGGTCTTTTTCCTCTACTGGCTCTTTCTTTTCCAAGAGGGGAAAGACTTTGCAATAGAATAACAGAAGACTCCAACACTTGAGACACGGGAGGTTCGAGATGCGGGGGGAGAAGCGCTCAGCACTGTTCTGCTTCCACAAAGCCCTCCTTCTCCTGGCTGGCCGGCTCCACCTCCGAGTACGTTGCGTGGTTGGTGTGATTTCGGAATTTCATGGCAGGCCAGTGATGTGGCCTTCGCTGCGGACAGAAACAAAAGACCCATCAGAAGCTGTGACAGAGCCTTTCAGGCCAAGCCTGCAGGGAAATTGGCAGCTCGGTCCTGTCTTTGTGGAAGTTTGACTTTTTATCAGTAAAAATAAATTTTAAAAAAAATCGCGTGATGCTTAAAAGGGTTCATTACAGTGCGTCGATCTCACTGAGCTGACCCACTAATGAGGTTACAGTGGGGAGCTGGGAGGAAACGGCAATTTTAAGTGAAATCTCACATCAGGCTCAGAACAAGGGTGGCCTGTGAAGCCACAGTTGGCCACGGGCTTCCCCTGCCACCATGTCCACATCGGCTCTGTGTCACCTCTCTAGCCGCAAAACAGGGACAGCCGCATTGTCCCTTCTCAGCCAGGTATAGATAAATGCATCAAACATTGCCAAGTGCTCAGGTACTAAACTGGCAGAGGCCGTGAAGATGGATTCTCTGAAGCCTGTCTCTTCAAACAGGACAGATGGAGGACAGACCAAGTGCTCGAGGAAAAAGCCAGCGAGCGCTAAGGAAAGGCTGAGGGGTAAGTGTCGCTCGCTCCCTCCGCAGCAGCTCCTTTGCCAGGATTCAGCCCACTTCTGACTACCTCGGGATCCTACACCACGCACTCTCCTGCCTTCGAGCAGCAGATGGAGATTGTTGGACCCCCCGTCTTCCCGAGAATTAAAATCTTCCATTTAGAGCCTTCGCACCACCGCTTACACAGTAGCTGATGGCATGACATCTATCAGTAAAGTCTGACAATTTTAGTCAACAAAAATCCAGCTGGGCGATTCAAAAGGCAGCGAGCTCCGTTACGCCACAGCTCCAGCCGAGCCCTCCGACCCGGCTGTGCGGCAACGGCTCGTGCGAGCGGGTGGAAGAGGCTAATGTTGTACGGGGGGGGAAAAAAACGGCAATGTGTGAAAGGGAGCAAAATAAACCAGTGTGGGAGGGAGAGAGCCTAAGTTTAAAACATCATCAGCTGGAGGTTGGGAGATTGAAACTCAGATATGAACTCTGCCAAAGTTCCTCTCCCCTCTTCTCTTTGCTCCCTGCTCTTCTCTAGGTTTGTGTTGAGAGCTGAGGAAGAGAAAACCGGCCGGGGCTGAGGTTTTCCACTCACCTCGATGAAGAAGAGGGCAGCGTTGGAGGTGGGGTGGCTGTTGATGTAAATCCCAGCGAGGATAATAGCGGCGATGAGCAGCACGGCCAGGACGATGCCCACGATGGTACCCGCGTGAATGGGGGCGCCTGCTTTCTTGGAAGGAAGGCTGCTGCCCAGACCTGCAAAAAAAAGGCTTCGGTTGAGTCTCAAAGGGTGCTGAGACCTCGGTGTAAGAAAGGACAGAGAAGAAAACCAAGGCAAGACCTTTCAGGGCTCTGCACGGACCGAGCAATTTAACCTGTTACTGTCGGGCTCCACAAGAGGTGAAGGTGCACCAGAGCTGTCTGAGCTCCAGCATCCCTTTCGGATGATGGCAGTAGCTGGTTTGAAGGAGGATTAAACCACCACCACGCAGTAACTCCCCCCTCTCCAATCCATATTCTTTATAGATTGGCTGCTCGCTTTGGTGGACAGCCGTTAGCCATATGCCAAGGGGGGTCCTCGGTGCGTCGTACCCCCCGGCTCACCCTCGCTCCTCGGCTGGGAATACGCCATTGCACGGCGCTACAGAGGGTGTATGTGGCGTATATTACCGGTGACATTGCCAGCCATTTGGGGAGCAATTTGGCTGAAACTGGGAAGATCGCATATTTCAAAGGCCCCATGTCTGCAGAGAAACTCATCCTGCACCCAGTTTAGCCAGTTTAACTTCCCTGGGCTGCTCTCAGCTCAGAGGGATGGGCTGACGGTTTGCGTACGACCGCAGTTCTTGCAAACCTGACATTGGGTGAAGGGGGCTCCGATTTTTCCCATAGTCTGGAATTAGTAAGAGCATCACAGCAAGAGTTTGCTTCCCTGGGGCCCCTGGGGCTGCTGGACAGACTGGGAGTGAGAAAGGACTCATGGAACAGAGATGAAAAAGGCAGAGCTGGGCTAAGGGCACTTTTTAAAATTTGGATTTTACACTGCTCTTCGGGACAGCTGGGGAAATGCAAAAGGAAAAAAAAAAAAAAAAAAAGGACTTTGTGTCTATGGAGAAACAGCAGCAGGGTAACACAGAGTGGTCCCCACTCTCGCTTTTCACCACCTGAAATGGTATTAATCAGGGTAAGGACAACAGGAGCCTCCAATCTGGGTTTCACCTGCCCGCCCCGCCGACGGAGCCCAGCTCCCCGCTGCGTTTGATTTCAGCATAACGTGTTTTCACTTGGAACTAACATGAGCCGGCGGAGAGAAGATTAAGGGCTTACCTTCACTTCCTGCGTACTGATTGAGCTTCGTATCGTCTAGAAGAAGACAAACAAAAAGGCAAAAAAAATAAAGTTAGGAGCCTTTTATGATATTCTGCATGCTCCCCCCCGGCTTTCACCCCTCTGTAAGGGGGCCACTGACAGAACACCTCTCTTGCACAGCATTTACCCGGCCAGTGAGAGTTTTAAACCTCTGACTTTGGTGGAAGTATGTGGCTTATGGGTTATTGTCTTCCTTCAGAAAGACGGCACCTGGAGCACAAACATCTGAGGAACCCGGTGTATAAAAGTGTGCAAAGCAGACGTGAATGCTGGCTGGGGCTGGGGGCCTGTGCTCAGACTGTGGCGTTTGCAGCAACACACTGCTCATCCATCCCCAATAAACCACAGGGACGTTACGCTGTGGATGTCTTGCATGGGGGCCCGAAATCTAATTCCGTTTTTCAGCTCATTCTGGAAACACCAGGATGTGTTGTACAAGGCTTTACATCTTGATGCTCACCGTCCTCGCGAGTCCAGCTCAAATCCCGGGCCAGAATTCCTACCCCTTGGCTTCCAGGTTTGCTGACAGGCGACCAGCAATTCGGCCGCGTTCCCGACCCCCTCGGTGAGCGGGGCCAGGAGCTGGGCTGGCCAGGGAAGACGCCGAGGGCGCGTCGCCTCCTTGGCTCCGCTCCTTCCTTCGCTGTGCTTTCTCCAGATAAAGTTCGCTGCCTGATGCAGCTGGCGGTTTGTTTCCTTCCAAGATTACAAATTAACTTCATGCTTGACTATGTCACAGAAAGCCTCTTGTGTTTTTTCCAAGAACCGGCGATGAGTTGGAAAATAATCTCAGTGGTGGTGTTACACTCCCCCTTCCTTTAATTGCTCCTTTCAAAGTCAACTCTGCCAGCCCAGCGCTTCGTTCCTCCCCCCGACTCCTTCCCATCGCTGAAGGACAATTACTAATGTTCCTTTCTAGTTCTTCTAATTAGCAGTTTGCGTTAGGGACTATTAAGCAGCAAAATTGAAGTGATACCTGCCGCTAGGACCGGAGGAGCCAGCCCTGCATTAATAGGATCATCAAGCTTTAGAATGTGGGTGTCTCGAGGGGAACCGGGGTCCTTGGGTGGAGCTTCCCTACGCTGGAAGGAGCAGCGTTCCCAAGCAGAGGGCAACCACGAGCCCATGCTGGCAGCCCGGGGTCACCAGCTGGGACCAGGGACATAAAAGCATGAGCCCCTATATACAGTATTAACCTCTGGTATGATGCTGGGGCGGGGATGTCTGTCCACCAGGGACTAAGTTGCTCGTTGACCTTCACAAACGCGTAAAAAGGCTGCGATGCACCTGTAAGAACTCTTCCCAGCGGAGGGTTTCACCTCTCGCTCCGAGTCCCACCTCTAGGGCTGCCCTTCCTTCTCCTCCCCACCGCCTCCCGCTCCCACCCCTGCCCCGTGCTGCGAAGACGGGGTTGTTATTGTGGTTCTCTGGGTAGGAATTGGCTTTGTGAGGCCTCGGAGCGACAGACCTCCCCAGGGCTGAGCGTCGAGGATGGGGTGTCCCTGCCACAGCCGCTCACCCCACCCGGCCCTACCTTCTGTAGTGAGGCTGTCGACGAAGAGCGAGGACGTGGACGCGGTGACATCCCCATCCAGCGGTGAGAAAGAGCTGTCGGGAGGTGCCGAATAGTGGTCGCCTTCCGCTAAATCCTCGCAGGTCTTCTTGTCGGACTGGAAAGAAAACGAAGAACCGTCACTTCTCCTGCTCTCCTCCAGCAAGAGTGCCAGGGAGCCAGCGGTGAGGACCGGGCTTCCCAGGCTCAGGGCTGCCGAGCCCTTGGGATTCAAACCCTGGAGTGGGAGCAGGGGACGTGGTCCAGGAGTGCCAGGAGAAGTGCTGGATGGGGGGGGAAGGTGACCTGGAGGTTGGAGAAGAGAAGGTAAAGTCTGGGAACCACTTAAGTAGGGCAAATGACAATGATGTGGCAAGGTCCTACAGCCTGACCTTGCATCGCTGGATGACCTTACATAGGTCCTTGTCACCTCCTTTTCCCTCACTCGACCCTCTTGGTTAACAGGGAACAAAGCTGAGTTTTCCGTGGGGGGAAAAAAAAACCAAACAACAAAAAAAACCCCAAGCAGAAACAGATGTTTCGTTAGAGCTGATCTTTCTGAGACAAAGAAAGTAGTTCATCCAATGTGGAGAGAATTGTGCTAACAAGGACAAAAAAATAATCACATGGGCTAATTTCTTCATGCTTGGGAGTGAGTAAGAGTCATGCTTCAGAAGGTGAAGAAAAAAACCATCCCAGCGTTCTCAAATTGCACCATTTGGTAACTTGTGGAGGTCTCTGCATCGTTCCTGACCATCGGCACAAACCAGCACAGAAACAAGACACCAGCAAGGCAGAGACAGGTAACGCCGGATTAGATGGACCACCTTTTAACTATTCCCAAAGAGACATCCTCGGTGAGGCCTATCGGAGGTCCTGCTGTAACGGGGAAGGGACAGCTAAAGGGATACTCAGCCTGTTCCGGAACAGCACGCGCCAAGTGGAGCCGAGCGTGAATTTTTTGAGCTGGGCTACGTTTTTCCTGTAGTTCAGCATCTTTCCTAGCAGAGGACCCAAGAGAAAGGCTCCTTCTCTCGGTCTCACCTTCTGGGCACAGCCGTAGGACAGCCACTCCTCGCGGTATCGGTCGAAGCCGCTGGAACATCTGTGGAGAAAAGTGGCATGAACCTGCGGCAGGTGAATTCCTGAGAGACGCAACAACGATAACGCTCGTTTGCCCGCTCTGGCTGGGCATCGCTCATGATCACAGAATCGCACGGAATCACAGACTGGTTCACTAAGCTGCCCAAGAGCCCCAGGTGCTGCCCCGACGGGCGCTGTACGCACACACTTGGACAAACAAGTATCTGAGGGCTGGAAAGATTGGTCTCCAAAGACACGGGGTTTCCAGTACAGCTGTGCTGGAAGGACCCAAATGTTCCTCTTCACAGAGGAGGAAAAGGGTCAACACCGCTTCTCCAAGGGAAACGGAGAAGCAGAGAAATAGGAAAAAATATATAGACTGAGTTTGAATTTCCATTCCCTGGACTCTGTGCCAGGGCAAGGCCATGATCTCCACGAGGGTTGGTTTTTGGGTTTTTTTTTTTTCCCCAGCAACATCTGCACAGGAAAAACACATTAAAGAAATTATAAACTGCATCAGGAAAACACCAGCTAGAGAAATCTCTACAGAAACAGAGGGAATGAAATAGCACTCTGACCTTTGGAAAGTCTCTGGGGATACCAAAATATGAATCAGGGGGTTCAGCTCACACAAGCACTAATTTACCCAAACTACCAACCAGTAAAAAAGGAGAAGCCACAAAGAACTTTGGATCCTGCCGAGTCACTGAGATCTTTGCTTGAAACACGGTTCCTGTAACGGTTACGGGCTCAGCAAAAGCGAAAATACAAACTCCACTGCCCAGAAGAGAGCGAAGAGGAGTCGGGTCAAATCACGGCGCTGGACTCAGGGTGTAAGTTCAAACCCTGGAAGTCACCCGACCAGCTTCCCTGGGAAAGATCACGTCGGCTTTGCAAAACCAACCCGGTTAGAAGCCGACAAGACAGCGGTAGGCTTGCTCTAGCTTGCCGTTTCCACCACGCTTCCCGTTTGTAAGCTAAGCTCTTCAGGCCCGAGCTGCCGACACGCAGTTGCGGCTGCGGGAAGCGCGGATTTTAGCCAACACACCGAGGAGACACCGTACTATAAGTGATAAGAGCAAACATCAGCACCAGCGAGTAGGATTTTGGAAGATGGGGTTTGCAAACACCGTGAATCTGGAGTAAGCAGAACGATGAAGTTCTTGAACCCTGGGCTTTCAGCCCAAACACAAGCCAGACTAAACCACTGCATCCTGGGCTTGGTTTTGCTACCAAAGCCCACATCTGGTTTCCCGCATCTCTCTCAGCTGCGAGAACATCGTATTCTCTGATCTGAAGCCACCGCTGAGCAACTGTCATCGAAAAATGATGTTCCCCTGGCTCAGGTTGTATCCCAGCCCACTGAAAGGCAGTGAATCGACGCTGATTTATGGGGTCACTTTGCTGATGCCTCAGGATCTTTCCCCATCCCAGCTGCCCTGCTCGTACCTTGCTGAATTTGCTGCGTGTAAGGAAAGGGTGGAACGGACACAAGCCACATGTGCTGGCAGCCCAGAAACCCCCCTGCACCCTGGGCTGTATCCCCAGCAGCGTGGGCAGCAGGGCGAGGGGGGGGATTCTGGCCCTCTGGGGAGACCCCCCTGCAGTGCTGCCTCCAGCTCTGGGGCACCAACAGCAGAAGGACACGGAGCTGTTGGAGCGGGGCCAGAGGAGGCCCNGATGCCCCATCCCTGGAAACATCCCAGGCCAGGTTGGACGGGGCTCTGAGCGACCTGGTCTGGTTGGAGATGTCCCTGCTCATGGGAGGGTGTGGGACTCGATGGCCTTTAAAGGTCCCTTCCCACCCAAACCACCTGTGATTCTAAGCCTTGACCGTAGGGAGAGCGGGGCTACAGGCAGGAGGATGAAGGTGGGCTGCGGGCGATGCCGGGGGGAGCTCTTGCGGGAGGCGGCAGGGGACGGGGCGGGCAGCGAGGCATTGCTGGGACAGCCGGGCATCCCCCGGCACGGCCGTCCCCGTGCCGCCTCTGAGGATCTGTGTTATTGGGTCCTCTCCCCTGCCGCCAGCTCTAAATAAATATTTCAGCAAAATCTCATTAAACTCTCTCACGCTCCGCGTCGCGCTGCCGGAGAGCACGGAGCAGGATGGCTGCACGGCTGGCACTGCAGTGCAGCCAGCCCCCCAGATCCTCCATTTACCCCCCAAAAAAGCAGCAAGTGCCCCCCACCCTTGACGTGTCTCGTCCCAGGGCGGCTGATGAGCATGCCCAGCTCTCAGACCGACCCGCCGGCCTTCAGACACCAGCGTGTCCCAGCCGCCCTGCCCGGCGCGTCCCTTCCGCCTGAAATCACAGCCTAAGACAGGAAAAGTTCCCCCCACGTTTAATCTCACTGACAAAAAAACGTGAGTCTTGCTTCTGGTCTCAACTCGTTCCAGCTGCTGCATCGGAACATCAGGACCGAGAAGCCCAGCCTCGGGAAACATCTCCTTTCAACAGCTTGTAACCGGAGATTGGATCATCCCTTAACCATGGCTACGAGACTATGAGAGCAGCACCCTCACTAAACCGAAAAGCAACAACAACGAAAAAAAAAACCCAAAACCACAAAAAAGAAGAAAATAATAATAAAAAAGCAGCAACACTGATCCAGGCATCGGACCTGGCGCTGTGCTTGCTCTCCCAGCTACAGAAACATTAGCAAGAGAAGAGGTGGGAAGGGAACGCGTGGCAGGTACCTCTGCAGGACGTGGCACCAGCTGCAGTTGAAGGTCAGCTCCGAGGACACACACACTTCACAGCTCTGGTGCTGGAGACACGCTGCGAAAGAGAGAGGAGAGCGGTACCAGCCACGCGCCAGCATCTGCGTGGGCAGCGGGCGCGCGTGCTGGTGGCACCGGCAGAACCAGAGCACCGAGAGATGAGTCTCCAACCTGACCTCTCTCTGCTATGGACCTGCGGCACCTTCCCAGCAGGAGCGGACTCCCAGCCCCCCCGGAAACATCTCCCCACTCTGTTTAGCTGGGAATTAAAACACATCTCAGACTTATGCCATTTCTTATAGCACGGGACAGTCTCTCAGAAGGAAGGACACCACACAAACAGTTTAACCCTCTGTTGCTGTGTCCGTACGAAGTAGCTCTGCAAGAATATCTCCACGCCGGAGAGAACTGGCTGCCTGGGGAGTACCACCACGCGCTTGTCATCCTGTCTAGAAAAGATGGCCAGGAGGGCTTGTCTGCACAAAAAGGCAAGGAAACCAGCAGTTTTAAGAAGCCCCCGGGGAGCCCCTGCCAGCCTGCAATGGGCCGAGAGCGGAGCCGGCACTGTGGAACTCTGACACCAGCAGTCCACGTCCTGCATCAGTGCACAGGACCCCGCGAGGCACCAGCGTCCCCGTCCCACCTGGGCACCTGGCACCCCTCCGTCCTGCCCCGCGCTCCCCATCGCTCCTCCAGCCACGGGCTCCCTCTTCCCCGCCTCGCACTGCGGCAAACCCGCCACCGCGGCTGCCCCAGCCCCTTCTCTGCTGCCCTCCGGTCCTCATCTCCTCCGTCCTCCCGTCCGGAGCTTCTCCCGAGCTCCCTGCCACGTGGAGGCAGTGAGCGAGCAAGGACCTCTGGAGAAGAGGCAGAGGCTAACCCACTTCATCCACTTCTGACCTGAATAAGGCTAAAAATTAAACCCCCAGAAGAAAATGCGGAGTCTAGTTCTGTGGCTCCCCTGAAGATATTGCTCTCAGCTACCCTGGCTGCTGGGGAAAAACAAAATACCAAGTCTTAAGGAGAAAAAATAGAATTATTGCAGGATGCTTATTTATGATCTGCTTTGCAGTAGCCCTGCCTGCTGTTAAAATTGTCATAAAATACCCTGGGGAGACCGTTTAAATGCATAACCTTGGTAGCTTCGTGACAGATTTACTCTCCGCTCTGTATTTACGGACCGCATGACGACTTTTCCCTCGTGCGCATGTGTCCTTGGATCCCAACACTAAAAATGTATCTCTTTAACAGGATCCTCAAGAAATTTCATCTGAGTGTGGAGGCGGAGAAAATGTCTTGTAGACAGACCCGAAGTGAACCAGCGTCCAGCCAAATTAGCTGCAGCTTATGGAGCAAAGAGAAGGAGTTTCAGCGGCCGGAGGAGCGGGAAGAGCTGTCAGTGCAGGAAACAAGGAATCAAAGTATCGGGGCGAGGGGGGATCCAAGGGGGAGCAACAAATTGGGGAAGGTGTAATTGCCTGCAGATCCTTCCTTTACCAGCTCCTCCGGTGCCAGCTGGGCTTTGCTGCATCCCAGGCACCCGGCTCGGCTACGGAGCAGCCAGGCTGGCACGCACGAGGGGTTTGCTGGTGGCCGAGGTTGACTCTGAGCTGATAAATCACCCCGGCAGGGCTGTACGTACGAGACATGCAGCGACAGCCACGCACAGACCTTCTCCCAAAGGCGGAATGACTGACTGGGGGTCCCCAGAGCTGGGGCGAGGTGCGCCCTGGCCGAGAGCCCACCCTCCCTCCACAGGGCTCCGGTGCACAGGAGGATCCCAGCCCTCGGGTGATGGGCGGCAGCCATCCACCCTTCCACATGGAACCCGCCTTGGCTTCCCCCTTGGGCTGTACATAGGAGGCTTTTGGAGTTGCTGGGTGAAACCACGGGAGGGAAACACGCTCCGGGGCACCACACCAGCCCGTCCGACTTACTGGGCAGCGGGGTGAACTCCACGGCTGACATGTTGGTGATCTTGCTGGTGTCCAGCTCCACGCGATGGTACTCGTAGATGGTCCGACGGCGGGACTCTGAAACGCGGAGCCTTGGCTTTAGGCTGGCCACAAGCCCGCCCTGCGAAGGGGCTTAACCCTACACGTGTGCGGGGAAAGCTTGTGGGGCTGCTGCCGCCCCCCAGCTGAAAGGCAAAGGTGGCCCCAGGTCTTGGGGTGGTTCCCGCGGGAGAGGACAGTGTACGGCGGGTGCCAGGCTGGAGAAGCAAGGCAGGAGGTGCCGGGAGGGAGGAGGGGTGTCGGGGCACAGATCTCCTCTTCCCTCTGTTGCGAGGAGGAGCTTGGAGCTCTCTTCTGTCCCCCTCTCCCCGACCGGAGGCTCCCGAGATGGCCGTGCTCCCGTCCTGCACCACTCTAAACAAACACGGCGCTGCACAACACATTGCTCGCCAGTGACTCACGGGGCTGCAAGCCTCCCCCGTGCTCAGCACTCGCCCGCAGCTCCCGCTCTGCCGCCGCCTTTTGAGGGGAAGCCTCCTCCCTCCCCTGCCCCTCACGCCTTGCCCCCTTTTCCTTCTCTTTCCCCTTCATCCCGGGGGGGGGCTATCCTGGATTCGGGCTTCTCCCAGATTTCCTCCCAGCGTCTGCCACTAATTCATGCGGTGACACCAGCCAAGATGCTTCTCTGGCATCACGCTTATCTGCGAGGATAATCGAACCTCTCCTTCCAGCACGGCCATGGCTCCTCGCAGCCCTGCTCCGCACTCGGAGACCAGTGGATGAGCAGGACAACATGCCCTCCCCTCCTGCCCCCTCCTCTCCTTCCCTTCAAGCCTTGTTTCTTCACCTCCTTAGGGGTTTTTTGTGCCCAGTTCTTGCATTTCTTCCCCCCTGGCAGCCCCGGGGCAGGCAGGGGGTGCAGGCAGGGGGTGCAGGCAGGGGGTGCAGGCAGGGGGTGCAGGCAGGGCTCAGCACGCCCCTGGGGACGGAGGGGACCAGCCAGGCGAGGGACAGGGTGGCAGGGCGGAGAGGGGAGGCACCATCCAGCCTGGCCGAGGTTTTAACACAAACTGTTGTAACCGGGTAATAAACGAGGGCCAGATGGCAGGCGCCATAAATACCACGGAAAAGCAACGGCGCCGGGCGCAGCGTGGGGAGGCAGGGGCGAGGTTGGGATCCCCATGGCAGGAGGGGACGGGAGAGGCTGGAAGAGCCTTTTTGGGAGCTCACCCCATGCCTGCAGCTCACGGCACGTGTGGAATAAGCATGGGGACATGTATGTAGCCGTGCCCACCTCCTGCCGACACGGGTGCAGACCCCAGCCCTGCCCGCAGCACCCGTGCCATGCTGCGCATCCGCAGCAGCAGCGGTGTGGTTGTGGGCTCCCCTGAACCCCCCCAACCTCCAGGAACGAGGCACCCAGCACCCCCCCCAAGCCTCTTGTCCATCTGCAGTCTCGTTTGCCACCGTTCTTCCCCTCCTCCTCATCAGCTGGAAATCAGGGAAGCGATGGCTTGGCTGCTCTCAGCGAGTCTAAACGCGCTGGGCGAGGAGCACGAAGCCCTTCGCCTGCAGCTCATCGCCAAAGCCCACAGCGATCGTGGGCTGGGGCCACCCACGGGACACCCGAAGCACAAGGCTGTGTGATGGCCATGGCCATGGAGAGATGCACCCCGAGAGAGAGGCACCCCAAGGGAGATGCACCCCAAGAGGGATGCACCCGGGGACATGGGACACGAGGAGCATCCATGCAGCCGAGCCCCGCACACCTCCTCACCCTCCTGTGCTCCCCGCCGTGAATCCACACAGCGCATCCTCATGTCTTGAAGTGCCCAAAGACATCTCGTCCCTGCCTCCCCGCCTGCCCCCTCTCCCCGGCGTGATGCCGGGGGAGCCTTGGCATCCCCACGGGACCAGCTGCTGCCCTGCCCCAGCGGCCACCTCCCCCCGTTCCTTGAGCGCAGCAACTCACCAGGCACATCGGGAGATGGGTTGAGGATCATGAAGGCGTCGGAGAGGCCGGCTTTCACGGGGTGCTGGGTGGCACTGATCTGTAGGACTGGCACGGGGATCTGCACCGGGGAGAGACGGTGTGAGGGACCCCAGCTCCCGGTGCTGCTGCAGAGGTCTCCAGTGCTTTGGTGGCACTGGGAATGCCCAGCCTGGGCGTGTGAACAGTTCTAACATCAAACCTCCTCCCAGACCCACAGGGATCCCCCGCAGGGACCCTCCTGCCGCGCTTTCCCCAGCGGGAACCTCCCTCACCTCCTTGTACCCAAAGACGATTCTGCCGGTGCTGTGCAGGGCCACCTGGAAGGTGAAGCTGCCCATGTCCTCCTTCCCCTGCAGATAGACCTTGTCCCACTGCACCACAAAAACCGTCCCTGGGGGAGAGACCAGAGCGGATCCGTCATAGAATCATAATCACAGAATCACAGAATGGCTTGGATGGGAAGGGACCTTAAAGCCCACCCAGTGCCACCCCCTGCCCTGGGCAGGGACACCTCCCACCAGCCCAGGTTGCTCCGAGCCCCGTCCAACCTGGCCTTGAACCCCTCCAGGGATGGGGCAGCCACAGCTTCTCTGGGCAACCTGGGCCACTGCCCTCACATCTCGACAGTCTGCCCGGTCCTCTTCCCCTGGTGAAGCTCCAAGTCACCTCATCCCCCAGCCTCCAGCACATCCCTCTGCGCAGACCCACGAAGGAGCCCCCGCCAGACATCCCACTTGGCCTTACCCAACCCCCCCCGGCGCCGAGCAGCCCCTGCTGCCCTGGGCTCCCCTTCCCCATGCCCTCCCCCTCCTCCGGCCCCTCGGTGTGCCCCAGAGAGCTGAGCTCTGCCCGGTTGTAGGAGGAAGGAGCAGGCAGCCGGGCTGCACGTTCGGCAGCGCCGCAGCTCGCCCGGGGACCGGCCGGAGCAGGGCTCACCGTTATCCAAGTACTGGACGGTGGAGTTGCGGGAGTAGCTGGGGTTGAAGTTGGCCATGAGGGGAGCGACGTACTGCGTGGCTGTGAGCATTCGGTGGATGACGTCCCCCATGAAGATAAAACCTGAGGGAGCAGAGGAGGGTAAAGCAGCCCACGCTCCCCTCCACTCCCCCGGGATGCTCCCTCCCTCTTTTCTGACCTCCCACCACCCTGCCCTGGCTCCCCCATCCCTTTTTTCACCCCCAGCATCCCCTCCTGGCTTGCCCCCGAGCCTGCGGGACCCCCCTGCATCTCCTCAACTGCTGCAGAAACCGAGGTGCCAGCAGCACCCGACTCCCTGAGCACCAGCAGCGGGGCAGGGTTAGACTTGGGGCGGAGGGAGAAGGCTGGAAGGGCTGCAGCCCCTTCTCTGTCCGAGCTCCGCGGGCTCTGGGACGTGGGGTGAGGTTAGAGCCTGCACCAGAGTCGCATCCAGCCCTCCCGCCGCAGGAATACCGACCGAGCATCCCCGTCCCATCCCGACTCACCGCCCGTCGCTATCGTGACCTGCCGCAGGAGGTGGCCGTAGAAGGGGAAGTCAAAGGAGAGGACGATTCTCTGCGGGAGGGAGACGGGGTGAGAACCCTGCTCAGCCCTTGGGAAAACGCCTGCCGGGGCCGCGGGCGGACGGGGCTGCGCCCACAGCTCTGCCCTGGCACGGAGCAGGGTCCTGGGGCAGGGGCATGGAGGGGTGGGAGAGGGATGGGGTCCCTTCTGCCCGGCAGGACCAGCCCCGGAGGAGCCCAAACGCTTCCCAAGCCTCGGTCTCCACGCGGCCATCGTGGGGACGTGGAGAGGCTGCTGCCGCCCTGGTGCCACCGTTGGGAAATCCCTGCTGGGAGAGGACACCCGGGGGACACCCCAGGGTGCGGAACAGCCCCCCTCCCCAGCTCACCGAGGCCTGCCGGTGCGTGTTGGAGAGGATCCCGTGGATCTTCACTTGGCTCCTGTTGGCCGCCGCCATGTCGACCCACAGCCCCCTCAGACGGGCGTCCCCCGGCCCGTAGATCCGTGACACGTAGTAGCTGTGGTTGTCCTCCTGCAGGCGGGGGGGAACACGGCACAGCGTTACCCAGCTTGTTCCGCGGAGATACAAACCCCCAGGCACGGCTCAGAGCAGCCGGGACCCCATCTCAGCGCAAAGCAGCCATAAAACCAGCGCGGAAAATCCCATGCGAAGCCAGCAAAGGATGCCGAGCGGTTGGAGAAGGTGGAGGGAAGACCCCCCCTAGACGGAGTGCGCGCAGGTCGGAGGGGCTGGCCAGAGGCAGGCGTGACTGACGGGAGATGGCAGCGCAGCAGATGCAGCCTTCCCGGGAAGAAAATATCCCGCTCTCCAGCCAGGGGCTGGAAGTTACAGCTTAAGTGACCCCCAGAAGCGAAGCAAACAACGGGAGACGTGGAAGCCCAGAGGAAATGATGAACCTCGGCAGAGGCGGCTCGGGGAAGACGGCCGAGGGGCTGCTGCCAGCCCAGGGGACGGGGGACGCCGCCGGGGAACGGGGCTCTGCGGGGACACGGGTGACATCCCCGGAGCGTGGGACACGGCTTGGCTCTGTGTGAGCGACCTGATCCCCCCTCACTATTCTCACCCAGAGGGAGGAGAGGGACGCCGGGCGCCCCCCCCTCAGCCTTCCCCAGCCACCAGCAGCCCCTCAGGCTCCCCAAGCCCTCCCTCCCCGGCACGCCGGAGCGTGGACCACGCTCTGTTGAGACACATCTCAGACTGGTCAGAGACCTGGGGAAGGATGCACATCCCC
>VWZL01003441.1:24987-54831 GCA_013396915.1 Stercorarius parasiticus | reverse complement strand
CTTCAGGGCATGTTCCAGTGGCAAAGATTGTAGGGGGAATTTTTTTTGTGTGTGTATGGTTGGACTCAATGATCTCGAAGGTCCTTTCCAACCATGAAGATTCTATCATTCTATGATTCCTAGAAAGAGAAGCTATGCACTATTTGCAGTCTTACCCCCTTGCTTGCTAGAGCAATTTTTTTAATGTTTCTTTCTGCCACCTTTCCTTCCACAGTTCCATTTGTTCCTTCCCATATTCCTGAGCACTGAAATATCTTCTGTTTGGGAAGCCAGGATTTAATTTTTCCTTCTGATTTTTTTTCAGACTTTAGCATAGACTTGACATTGCTTATCCTAAAGTCACATTTCTTGTTGACTTACAAGTATAGTCATAAAGAGACACAAATTGGATTAACTCAGTTCTTTGCTCTGGGAAATAATGCCAATTGTCTTAGATTGTGACTTTCTATGCTAATTTCTGAGATAAAATGAAATAAAAGGTTTACAATTCGGTATTTTAATCATACCTTATAAAATTTTGGGAAGACCTAATTATAGTGGAATTACCATTGATTTGCTAAAAACCCCTCAATCCATTGCAATATTGTACTGTCCAAAAAGTATTAAAAAGTTGGCCACTGTATTACAACATTTCTAAATGCTGACGTGTTAGCCTTCATCACTACATGTACAAGCTATGGGCTGAGTAAGTCAGTGACTGAATAATAACTTGTTTAATCATCTTTTGTCAACTGTAAATAATACAATAAAGATAGTAATTGTTTCTCCAAAGTAGCCATTAGAGAATTCTGTAACTGCTACCATTCTAATTAGAACATTCAAGATTAATTTCAGGAATAACATTCCCTGAGAGTTCAGACACAGGAGACACTCATTTAGAAAGAAGTAAAGTTGTTGTCCGTATTTATAAAGGCTGGTCCCCATTAGATGGGATACACATTCAATAAAGCAGAATTCTATAGCAAGAAGAGATGAATAAAGTACTGAGCTCACTTTTCCAAGGTCATTGGTCTGCCTGGGAACTGACAAATTATTTCCTTAGCATTGTCTAATGTCCAGTTCACTAAGATCTGCTACATTTCAGATGTGCACCCTTTGAGGAAAATGCTTCTTTATATTCTGAGAGTGCAAAGACTGCAGGTGTACCTCTGGGAAAGAGCCAAGCAGGAGAATGGGTGACAGACAACTTTTCTAGCTGTACCTGGTATAGGCTGATCAAAAACCTGCTTAAGATATTAAGACTGGTTTGCACAGGCAGTTTCCTGATTTTTCTCATCCAGCTCAAGTTCAAATGCAGGCAAAAAGATATGAATCACCCTCCTTTTGCAAACAAAGCAAACCTTAAATTCATCAGATGTGGACAACTGTGAGATCAGAGGGAAAGAAGCAAATGGCATCATTTGTTCATTGTGACGAGTTGGGACAGAGTAGCAGAAATGACAGGACATAACTATTTCATACTGTGGTAATTTCTGTGTGCTAACTTCTTTAATCTGCTACACTTACCATAACTATAAAATCACTGAGAGACACCAGATGGTGCTATTGTAAATGGTCTTGCCACTTCTGATGACCTGCTGACAGGGCAGTTTGCTTTTGGAGAAATGCTTAGGGTCAGCTGTCGTGCATTCATTTTTGGAAGCTGAATATACTACCAGCCATAGTCTGCTTTGTACTAATCAGTGACAGAACACTTCTTAACTGGAGCAATGGCCTAGGAGCCCACATGAAATTCCTGACTTCCAATGATTCCAATGAATTTAAGGGAAGCTGAGATCCATGTTTGGGTCTGAAGCTTAGTGAAAGAGACCTTTCTGCTTAGCCAGAAATATACCACCTGGTATGATTCAGGATAATGTAATATGCCCAGAAATCAAAGTGAATTCCAAAAGCTGCAAAACTGGTTGCCTTCTACTGAGCAAGTAGTCTAAATGATTTTATTGTTTTAGGACTGTGAAGACATTCTAAAAACCATCATTTTAAAGTAAACAAGCAAAGCATTTTAGCAACTTGTGACTGCACATAAGACCTGGCACTTTTGTCACGCTGCAAATCACTGGAATACAATAAATACTATCCACTGAGAAATAAATATTTTTATATCAGCAAGTGTACAAGATAAGTACGTAGTGATCCTCTTCAAAGCGCTGGCAAATTGTGCTTTCTCATGCATGAAGGTGTTCATATTACTATTCACCGTAGAGCACATTTAAAACAGACTTATTCATCTCAATAGCTCTCAATTTTCATTTTAAATGCAGATGTGCACACTAGTACTACACAAAATTTCTACGTGTGCTGTGCTGATATGCTGTCAGGTCCTATTGCCTGAATATTCATCCCTCTTTTGATGTGTGAAATTTTGCATTTCAGAGGGTCTTATTTTTGATTGCCAAACTCCTCTAAAGTTCTCACGGTATTCTCTTCTGCTTGTGACATGGTGTTAATTCTTCCGGTTTTTGGTGGATCCATTAAAATCATACTTTGCCGTGTTTATTGCTTACTCTCACATCCCTGCAACCAGCTACAACTCTAGAACATTCATGGAGATAACTTATCAGCTGAAGAGGACACTGGAGGAAGTACCACAATGTACCTCCCTAGAACTGTTATCCTCTGATAGGTGAGCCATTTCAGCTGATGACTTATCAATGGGAAAAGAAGGCTCTCCATAGCATATGTTTTTATTTCAGCTTCTTCCTCTTCTAGCAATAGAAATATCTTCTCTCTGTGAACTTTTTTTTTAAACCATGAAATGAGCCATAGGTTGGGAAAAATCTAAAATTTCAGAAGTACTGAAAAACAACACAATCATGGTGTTATGTAACTTCTTTCCACTCTCTGATCTCACAGGATGGCAGGAAATAGGAAATATAGTTGAAGGTGATTCATCACATGCCCGAAACAGATGTTCCTCAATTTGAAACGTATCATCTCAGCCAGGCAAATAGAACTATGGTAGATGTCAGATGCAGTTACATTTGCCTGACAGATATGCCACGCTTTGGAATAACATTACTGCTAATGATAGCCTACTGTTGATGTGTAGTTCTTTGTTTTGTTGTTGATGTAGAGCAGTCAGGTCTGCTCGGTGCATCCATTAGCAATAAAGCTTTGTGTGTGTGTGTGGTATTGCTAAATTGAATTATAATGCAAAACACAGTTAGCATCCTCACTTCATTTTTCAAGTATTGCCTGTGCAGTTTCAAAAACAACAGTTAATAAAGCAAGTGACTCTCTTCTATAGAGTTAAACCACCTGATTTATTTCCCTTTAGGATAGCAACTTCCTGTGATTGACCTTTGAGCAGAACTGGAGTTACATCCCCATGCAACAGGCCAGCCTTTGTGTGTGGCTATGTCCCCATCTGATGGCTGGTGCCAATACTAATTGTACTAGGGCCAGCAGCCACTGTCATCTCTTAGAGCTGTAAAGATTTCTTGCTCAGGATACAAAATGATAAAATACCAATCTCTGCATGCTCCTTTAGAAAATACTAGTGTAGCTTTGCATATTTCCTCAACGGGATTTGATTTCTGCTCTAAAATAAAAAGCCTTTATCGTTAAGGTAAGGTAGCTTTTTTCACAACAAGCAACAGAGTAGATGTAAAAGCCTGGATGCTGCACAGCTACATAGATGCTAAGATTCACCAGGACAAGTGTCCAAAACTGGAGGGAGTTTAAACCCAAGATTGAAGAATTACACTGGAAAGTGCATAATAGCGGTTTTATGCCATTGCTCTCCATGTTAACAGATTCTGTAGGAGTGCACATAGCTGAAGTTAGAGAAGTGGCAAATTAGGAAATTTTGGCTTTATTTAGGATGATTTACCTAGCAAGGCAATACTAAAAGGGTTTGTGGTTTTTTTGTTGGTTTTTTTTTTTGTAGTGGTTCTCTGTAGGAATACTTGCAAATCTTCCTGGGAGATGCCCTTAAAGAATTTCTACTGTTTGCTGTGGAGGTAAAAAGATAGGAATGCAATTAAAAAAGGAACAAGTTATTCAGTTTTTTAAGAACTTCTGTAGTTAAATGTCAAATGTTGACATTGTAATCATTCAGTCATTTGCCATTGGAGAAAATGCATATTTATACTGGCTATCAAAATTGACTTTTACTGTGGTTGTAGTATGTATGTAGAATGTAAAGGTGACTGACAGACAGAGAAAATTAAAAGGACACGTATATTGTCAAACTGCTTTCTTTAGCAACAGATAACTGCATTAAGAGTAGCCTAAAGGCATGGGTTGGTTTGTTTTGATTAGGCAAAGCAATTTGCTATCTATCTTACACAGGGCTCTAATCACCTTTAACTGCAAATAGACTGATTTGTTGAGCTTCAAAATCGTCTTCAAAATCAGCTTCTGAAAGTAGAAAAGTTGCTACTTGTAAGATGCACCTTCTCTAGTGTCCACACATACATGTGCCTTCCAGGTAATGTACTGAATGAATTAAAGCAGAACAGGGAAACTTGAATAGCATTGTGTTTCTCATGGGAGGACCTGTATGTTCAGTTCTTCATAACATCTGAAATGAAAATGACTCAATGTTCCTGTAAACTTAAAAGTCTCATGAAAGACTTTAAATAGGGTTAAAATGAAGCTGAGGGGAAAAAATTAAATCCTTTTTTGTTTTTCTAACCATAAAAGGAACTTCAACACATTGAGGAATAAAATTTGAAAACGGCTGCTTGACAGTTTAACATAAACAATTCCAGTGATGAAAGCACAATATGGGGATAATTATCTGTTCAAATAAATCTGCTTGATGCTAATGAGCATTTGAACAATCCATTAAGCAGCCATTTTTTTTCTGTGCAATTTTATTTGGTAAGCATAAGTGACACATCCAAAACTTTTATTAAGTATACAATTTCCTCTCTGTATCTTCCCATCTTTTACAAACATCCCTTCTCCAAGAAGGCGCTGCATCTCCAGCAGAAAGGACACAGAACTTATTCCCATGTAACAGCTTCACACAGTGACAGCTGCTGGAGCTAAAAATCAGTTCAGAAATGACCCTGTTCTTCACACTGGCATTGCAGTTTGCAGATGTAGTAGTGGGGGAGAGACTGCAGAGCCCTTCTGTGTAGGTTTTACCCTGCTGAATGAAGCAGTCCTGTATGACTGTGCAGGAATTTAACTAGTTAGCAGGAATCTCACAATCAATGGATCTCGGTCTCTTCCTTCATCCAGTTCTGCTCTATTTGGGTTTTTACAAACTTGCCCTCTTACACATAGTCAGTGAATTCTTTCTCAGAAAATGTCCACAGCCACAAAAGTAAAAGCTGGATTTGCCTGCAAATCCAAAAAGCATTGACCAGTTCAACCACTGGCTGTGAAACATGAGAGTGAGAGCCGAGAAGAAAATAATTTTTCATGGGAGCGTTATCAAAATAGAGCAACTAAAAATATCCAGAATGCATAGGATGTCAATCAGATTTAAATGGTATTTAACTACATACTGCAAATATTACTCTATTTAATTCAGTTTGTCCATCTTCTGATAATTGTCTTTGAAACTCTCAGTTTCAGAACTTGTGGCAATAGTGATTGATTGCTCAGAAATTTGTGCCCAAAGTTCTTTTTTGTTTTTTTTTTTTCTTCTCTTTTCTTCAGACAAAACAGACATTTTAACCAAGCAGTCGAATACAGAGAAAAAATACCACATTATTAAAGGAACCAGTTGCATAGTGATATGATAGAAAGTGTGGCAAGAATGCATGTAATATCCAAAGTCTCTAATAAATTGCTATGAATATTAAGCATACAATAATTAGGACTGGACTGCACCTGATTTCTTAGCCAGGAGAGGGCTGAATTAAAAGTTGTGCCTTACTAGCTCTAGTATATGGTGTTTCATCCTTACTCAGGGTAGGGATTTGCTCACCATGTGCATACCATACAGTATCACCTTGATTACCCGCAGAATTGGACAGAGGCTGGGTTCCTGCATTGAAGAGCAGTTTTTCTCCAGTGTCTCTATATGAACTCTCCCCAGTTAATCCTTTGTAAGGCAGGGGTTTTCTTCTGAGTGTAAAAAATTTTGTTAACGTCCTTATTTTGAAAAAGCCCTTTCCTTATGCAAATCCCAGTGCTGTGGTGCTAAATGCTTGCTTTGGCCTCTACTTGTTTTAATATTGCATGTTACTCCACAAATAAACATGACTGCAGTACCTGCTGTTGAATTAGGAGATGGTAGATGGTGGACTATTAATTAGTCAGTCCTCCTTCTTTCTAGTCCCCTGAGATTTCTCTTGTAAGAATCTTAGGAAAATGATTTGTTAATTCACCATATGTGACTTCAAAAGAATGGAAAAATCAATTCCAAAATTATGAGTGCAATTAATACCATTTCCATGAGCACTAGATGTGGAAAGGAAAGTAAAAACCCTAGCACAAGAGAATCTCCTAACTAATTTTTTGGGACAGTATGAGAAGATACGAGGCTAAAGACGATACAAATGGAAGAGGCATGGATTTTAGTTAATCAAGGATTGTAAAGGGGATGGTGTTAATGGGAACATGATAAAGGATCAAAATGGAAATGGGTGGGGGTAAGCATGCTGTGTCTATTTTTATATGTAAGTGACAAAACAATGCCAGGGCCGTTGTGTTCCTTTCAAGAGCAGAAGGGTTATCGGTTCCTGTAAAGAGGCCAATTGGCCACAGGCAGTTATACAGCTGGCTGAGGAGAGAGTTGGCAAGCAGGAATGGTGACATCTCACCCTAAGTTTGCTGTTCTTATTTATTTTTCCAAATAATGTTCTAACTTAGAGGCAGTATTCAGACACTGATTCTAAGCATGCAGTAGCATTATGAACAGAGTGGCTCCCCTGACTTCAGTGAAGTTCTACCATCAGACAGAGTAGAGGACAAGGAGAATTCAGCATGCAGTATAATTCTCAAAAAATAATAAAAAAAAGCTGGTTTATCATCTGTAGATGAAAAACACTATTTTCTCTATCAATCAGCCCAGAAAGCTAAAGCTCACCTTGGGTTCACATGGGGTTACTGCCCCCACTGCTGCATCCTCCTTTTGAGGTCAAGGGATCCAAGGGCAGAATTTGGTCCTTGCCTCAACTATGCTTGTGAATTTCTGTAAATGAACCAAACATTCAGGCAACCTTAACAAATACCAAGATTTTTAAAATAACTAATGATTTTAAATGTCCCAATCTGTGAATGGCTAGCTCAAGACATTAATAAATATTTTTAGTTTGTGGTTGGAATGAGTCACAGGAAGTTTTTACAGTCCTAAGTGAAACCGTATTTTTTGAAGGTGTCTGATTTTGGAACCCAAGATCACTGCTCAGCATTAGCAGAGCAAATGTGAAGCAGTCAACTGAAAGCTAATGTTTTTGATGGTGTCTGAAAGGTGAAAAGGTTAGATTATATTGGACTTTCCCTTCATTTTCTTATTGTCTGCTCACATTTCTTCTCCATTATACATCTATTATAAAAAAAAAATGTTTGAATCATAGAAGAATTTCCCCTTTTCTCTAGCATCATCATTTCTATTTGAGTTTTTACTGGAGTAGAATATGCTGTACAGCAAACTATGGAAGAAGTCCTTTGACCAGAGGGAATTTCTTGTGTATCATGAAATTTAGCTCATTTCACTTCTCTGTCTCATAGTTTTCCCATCAGTAAAAAGGCCAGAATATTTCATGTTTCCTTGTTAGTGGACAGCTGTAAGGTTTGATTTAAGTTTTTAGAAGGCATGCTGGGCATGTTATGATTGCATACACTTATTACTTCACTGAAGTGGATCACTGATATAAATATTCTTCTTAGGAAAACAGGCTTCTTAGGAAAATCCCAGACTTAACACGTGTTTAGGCTTGTTAAATAACTTAGCACAAGTATTTTGGGGGCCATATCCCGTAACTCCTACTGGTCTTGGGCAATATCTGTATTCAGTATGTTCTTCCCTAGTATTTCACAGTCCTTCACAGAACATTTATGTCTTTTTTTTTTTTTTAAGATGCCTAATATGCTCAAAATTTCTTAGAAAATAATGCTTCCAGCATGCATGTATCTTTTTGAATACTAATGAATTTTCTGACACATGTCCTTCAAGTTAAGGGGAAATTTTAGTCATTGATAAACACTATTTAGTTGTGTAGGTAAAAAAATTCTTTCCAGAAAATTATTCAATTAACTCATGTGTCCACTTCTGTTTATTGGTCTGTAGTAAATAAATAAGGATGTTTTATTTGAATAAGTATTTGTAACTACTGCCATTTATGTTCTAATTCTTGGACACACACTTAAGCAGTCATATATTTAGATTGCATGAAGCCTTTTTTAAAAAGTGCTCTTTCTGGGAGCAATGGAATTCAGCGCTTCCCTGAATAGTATATGACATCTTCCAAGTGAATTCAGATGAGATTATGGTAGCAAAATCACCCCTTTGATGCTCAAGAGGTGCAGATAGGAGTGTCAGCTCTGTCCTGGAAGCTGTAGAATGACATTTGTGCAGTTCCGTTCCTGGCTGATGAGCAGGCAGGGTGTATGGGCTTAGGCAAAAAGGTAATCCACCCAGTGTACAACCTCCCCAGCTGACACTGTTAGCTGTACCTTTCTCCTCTGAATTATCCCTTTTCTTGGTTTTGTGTTTCTGTAGGCAAAGTCATGGCTTCTTCTCATTGCCTCAGCCTCGCTGGAGAAGTGAAGAAACCATGAGACACTGGTTTCTGTGTAGTAAAAGGGTAGTGTGTGCCTCCTCATGTCCATAATTCCCCACCAAAGGCCTGCCAGTAGCGTAACCAACACAGGGGTTTGTAACTAACTGATGAGGGCTTGGGTTTAGTCTCTCAAGTCACACTGGAGTGACATGCCTTGCCTAATTTCTGTACTGTCAGCTTGGGATACAGGTAGAAGAATTCACGTGTGTCTATATAGATGCATAGAGACATTTTTTCACTCTGTTTTGAAAGTTGTTGTTAGACATAAACACATAGTCCTGGCAGAGGGTGAATTTCACTGAGTACAGTTTTGGTTTTTATTAGCTACTGCAAAGGGCAGTAAGAACCTTGAAACTATATCCAGCTTAATCTAATTCCTGAAGAGAGAAAGTTAAAAGCTCTTATAGTTTAGCTGATGAGGCTTTTTCTTCTTTCTGGTTAAGGCAGGACATAGCTCTAGTGGTCTAATGTATTTAGAGTAGGATATAGATTTTTAAGAATTGGATATAGATTTTTAAAAGAAGCTCAGAAGATTTAATTCTTGCCATCTGCTTGGTCATTAAGAGCTATTTATTACAACTGACATATGAAAGATTTTTATTTGAACTCTGAATTAATTTCAAAATGCATTTATTCCCTTACTTGAGAAAAAAATAAAAATTGTGTTTTCTTGTTTTACACTTACATTCAAGAAAATTGGCTTTCATGGAGACTGAGACATTGAAATTGCCTATGCTGTAATGATTTTTGGTTACAGAGAAACCCCACTTGCTATAACAAATAATGAACAGATATAATGGAAAAATACTTTAAAGCCATTTCTTTAAAAAGCCAGCAAAAGCTTAATAACAACTTAAAAATCTGTTACGGTAAGTTTTTCAGATCTGGAAGTGCATGCTGTAAACAATTTTTCTCAATGTCTTGCCCTGGAAATCAAATTTGCTATTATTAAACATAGTGAGAGATGCTTGTTAAAATTAGACTAAAAATAGCCTTTCAGTGTGCTATTCCACTGGTATTTTTAGGTCTAAAAAGTATTTATTCCTCCTACCAATTGCTGCTTCATATTAATTAATTTTCAGTGACAACTTCATTTTATCTTTTGTGGTTTGATTCCAAAGAAATTCTATTTTGAAAGTTTTTGAGTGTTTTCAATTGTTACAGTATGGAAAAAAATTAATTTCTGCTGTAAAAAGAACAGTACATTTGTTGATCAGCTGTTCCTCATTTGTCAGAAAAAAAGAAAAATCCAAAGAACTGAGGCCAACTTTTTATGAGCAAGGTAGAGATACTCCAAGCACAGTCAGTGTTTTTTATTGCCTTTTTATGGCAGAATAAACGACCAGGTGAAAGTCAATGCGATCATCCTATTGTAAATCCCAGTTTTATTTGGCCTGTGTTTGCATGGTTGAAAGCTAATAATAATACTAACTTATTCATTGGCTTATGTAATGAATACACTTGAGCCTACTCATTTCTGAGAAATCCCCTTTACGGGAAAAACTGTGGCTATTGTGTAGGACCCTGAGCATTAACATACCAAACAAATTGTGAGTCCATCTAGTCTGATTTCCAGTAGCCAGCCAAACTCTGCTGATATGAAATTGCTCAACTCATTTACAACAGGACAGATCCAAACCTGTGGTTTGAAAATAGACAAACTACAGGCATCACTGAATACTGGTATTGGTGAGTACAGTTCTGTTTATTTCAGTAGCAGAGGATCTAGTGCAACATCTGTCTTTAGTTTTGACAGGTTTCATGTTAGGTAGAGTTTCAGTTTGATAAGGATGAGAAATGCTGGTCTTGTAATTCCTGAATCTGGCTGTAAGCATAGACAATTACTCAAAACCTGGTGCTATTCTCTGTAATAGTTATTGTTTTATTTATGGTACTCTTGGTGCTACTGGGCTGTATGAAGAAAGATAGCTTCAGATGGGATTTTACTTCCTTCCCTTGGGCTGCATTTGAGGTGTTCATCTCATTGCAAAGGATCTGGCTCAAAGATAGTTCCTTGGAACCCCCAGTGCTTGGGAAGTGTATTAAAATTAGTATGTTTTATATGAGCTCTAGAGGTAGTAGGAAGGCACAGAGAAGGCAGTGTGAGTGCTTATCCTGAGGGTGCTAGGTGGCATTGAGTTCTTTCCTGTTGTCCATGAAATTCATGGAAAGCTTTTTGAAAATGAGGGAGGAAATCATATGCTAGCATGTTCTTTTCATGAAGGGGAGCATTATAATAGCAAATCATGATGCAGTCAAAAGCTGGGGAAAATCTTAGAAGTATTTGCTCTGAAGTGTTGACACCTAAATATAATAATAAAGGACTAGACTGAAATGCCTAACAGCCTTCCACCTCCCATTGCTGTTATGTGGGGGGGCTGGAGAACATTATGATTTGGTGGCCTATATTCTACATTTCATCTAATGACTGGAAAGAAGAACCCTTTTTTTGGCTATTGCCTTTGTCAAGCTGTCAGTGGATCTAACACCAGCTGCTAATGGACAGCTCACTAGAATGTCTTAGGTGCAGGGGATGAAGTTATTTCTCACATCTAGGGCGGTAGAGCCACCCTTAATTCCCCTCCTCCCAACCCTGAGAAGCTATAATCCTCAGTTTTGATCAGATGGCTCTTGAGAAGTTGTCAGTACTTCTGTCAGTCAGAGGAGGTCAAGGAGGATACACGAGAGATAGAGAAGCATTGGTGATACATGTGTCAAAGTCTTACTCTAGGGCCTGCACTGAGTGAATAAGTCTTCCTTTTTTTTTTTTTAAATATTCCTCCCTTCAGGGAGCCTTATCCCCTAGTCTAGGAGCCTGAGAACAAGAAAGATAATTTAATAGCTCCTGGTTTATAATCTCTGGGCTGACATTGAATTACAATGTGACCTCGAGCAAATTACTTAAAATCTCAATATCAAATTCTCCTCTATTCCTGCTCTCTGCAACCTCAATGTTACTATATTGAGAATATAATTTGTTTGTAATGCCCTAACACGTAATCCCAGGATCAGTGTTTATTTTCCTGGTAAGTATTTTGGAAGGAAAGATCCATTTTCTGGTTTTCCTAAAAGTCTATGTTTCAAAGTTCTACCAGTGGGTAGTACTACAGACTATATCCATCCTAAGGCATTGGCCTTCACTGTTTCTGGTGGGATCATGGATGGAAGTACAGACATATAGACTTAGAGGGAAAGAGATTCCCTATATCCTGTATGTCCTATATGGAAAGAAAAAGGTCTGCTGCCTTCACATGCTGTGAATACTTGACAACTTTTTCAAATGACCCCAGTGTATTTCAAATTAAGCTTTCTGAAACTGGGTCATCCACAACCAGCAAGTTACTCCAAAAAGTTTTAGCCCTCACTGAACAAAAGTATGCACATAAAATCTGGGAAAGATGTGGCTAAACCCGACTTTCTAAATGTCAGTGTTAGGTTCAGGATACTAGACCTGTTCAACTAAGCATCAAAACACTAACATTGCTGGTTTTGTCATTATATTTTTATCAGTTTCCTGGGAAATGCATGTGTTAAATGGACATGCAGGGTCTAGCACATGACTGACGCTTGAGACTTATGGGAGCAATAATTTCCAGTATGTGATTGTCTGGCTCAAGTGCTGCATGCAATGGCACCTGTGCATTAAGACTTTGCACAATCATCGCCTTGTATCTAACCAGGCTTGATTGTTTAAAAAATAGTCAAGATCAGCTATCCTGAACCACATAAAATAGTGTTACTCCTTAGGATTTTGTCCAAAGTAATGAGATCAAAACATTGGACTGGTTAAATGGAAGGTTGTTATGCTGATGACTTTTGCTAAGTCATATTTCTTCTTCTTCTGAATAAATTGACAGCAACTTGAGAAATTCTATTGGGACTTCAGTTGCATTTCTGAAGTACCTCCTAAAAACCCTGAAGAAGCTCAGTCTTTCTTTTTTATGCTTTTCCCAGAAGAAAAATGACAATATCTGCAGCCTGTTTTTTTCATGAAGTATCCTTTTGTCTCACTCTTTCATTGCATGCTGCTATTTAACTCTCCAATTCTATGTTTCTCTTGCAGATGACTTTAGGACTAACACTTGCTCCTACTCTTAGGCAAATATGAGTTTTTGCAGCTGAAATATTTTAATAATGTCACAAATTTGGGGATTTTTAATAGTATACTCACTTGCAGGCCAAGTAGCTTAAAAAATTGATAATCATAGAATCATAGAATGTGTTGCGTTGGAAGGGACTTTTAAAGGTCACTTAGTCCAACCCCGCTGCAGTAAGCAGGGACGTCTTTAACTAGATCAGAGCCTCTTACTGCTTAGGAGGATTTTTTTTTTTTGCTCTCCTTGTTCTAGTAACCTTGAACCTGATATTTTTGACCCTTGTTATCCCCTATAAGTATCTTTTCTTTTTCTAGTTCATTGATAGAAGATTTAGGCATTGAACTTTTTTTTCCGCAGAATATCTTTGAAAGAATACCCCTAGGCATTTTTTTTCAACACTTCTGATTGTAGCCTACTACCAAGTTACTAATTTGTTTGCAGTGTCTAATCTGTTAATATGGAATCTTGTTGTACTTTAAAATCTTTTACTGGTACGAATGGGAACACAGCTCATGACAAGGGCTCCTGGCTTTGTTTGGGAACATTTGTGCTGCAGCTGCAGTGGCCCAGGTCCATTTCATTCTTGCATTTGTTCAGCATACTAGGTTCCTTTGGAACTCTCAGTTGAATGACCGTAAGGCTGGCAGAGAGATCATACCTGACAGCCTTCTCAATCAGTGCAAATCATTCAACAGTGACTGGATTTTGCTATTCTTTGTCATACACATGCTGACTTCAATAAGCTTCAAAACTGCGTATTTTGCTGCCAAGGAAGCTATACATCCTTTCTCCAAAAGGATCTTATTTAACGTACATAGAAGCTTGAAAGGAGAGGGATGAGCTCATATGGATGAGCAGCAGATTCTTAATTACTCCAGGGATGGATATTGAACAGTGGATTAGCTATAGAAAGACAAAGCAAAGTTACCAGAGAGATTGTTCTACCCTGTGTTCAGTACATATGAGTTGTTTGTGCTAAGGTAAGCACTGAGTGATTAAAGACCAAAATGTTAGCTGGTTACCCATTCAAAAACTAGGATTGATCCATAATACTAGTGTTACAGCTAGAATTGGTCAATAATCTCAGGACATAAATTTTTCAGTATAAATTCACATTACAATTGACTGACACAATTTATGAATTCATGCTGAGTTTGTCAAATTGCCTCAGCTAAAAGATTCATCAAGTCAAATACTTTTCATTTCAAAAGTTTTGGTACAAATCAGATTTATATTTCCCCACATTTTTAAACAACTTTTTTCTACTTTTTCCAGATGCATATGAATATTTTAAAACTGGTTAATGCCTTAGCAGGACATATTTTAATGGAGAGGATGATGGATTTTTGCAGTGTGTCTGTTTAGGCATGGAAATAAAAAAAACAAACCAAAACAAAACAAGTTATACACACAACTTGGCTTACTGAGTTGTAAAGACATGGAGGTGGAGCTTACTCTACAACTAGCAGGAGCTGAGGGTTTGAAATGCCTCTATAAAATCTTTCCCAGAATTCCCAAATACTAGTGTACATAACTTAGTATGTCTAAGAGAAAGCTTGCCTACCAAGTACTTTCTGTACCTGCTCCCCCTTTTTTAGCCTTTTAGACATAAATATTAACAACTTGGTAGGTCATGTGCTTCCGGGTGCCTCTACTGTAACAATGAATTTAGCCTCAGGTAAAAACAACCATGTTGCCTAAATCAGGACAAAAATTGAATTAAATAACCATCTAGGACATGCAATTGCCCATGAAGAAGAATTGTCTGTCATCATAATCAACAAATAGCAAAAATATTCCTTTGCTGTTCATTTTGGGGGATTTTTGTTGTTGCTGCTGCTGCTGCTGTTGCAGCCAGTAAGAGATATCACCTTTAGTTTTCCAAGTATCAAATCAGAGACCTGAGGGTCCCATAACTCTTCTCAGCTAAGTGAGCATTCACTACAACTTCCCTTTAACAGGCGTTTCATGGTAACTCCTATTTTAGATGTGGACTGGAGGCAAGAGGTTGTAAGGGGTTTTAACCCCCTGAGTATCTCCAGCCACTGCAGACTTTTAATATGGCTGTATAACCACTTCCTCCCTCCCTCAAATAAAATCACATCTATGTCTCCCAATGTCCTTTGCAGTGGAGAACATGGTGAGACAAAGAATATAAGGCATTCACTCAAGCTCCCATGGCTGGAAGCATATCCTGAAGTTCTGGCTCTTCATGCAGAATCAGTGCAATGTATGGCTCTTCTGAAAGCTGGGCAGAGGCATGAGCAGTACTGAGGTGCCTCACACATGCCAGCCACAGGACAAGAGAAACTTTTCCAATCCTTTTTCACTGAAAGGAGAGGTTAGTACAGCTCAGGAGTATTTAAAGAGTACAGCAGCATTTAAAGAGACAGGTAAGAGAAGTGGAGGGCAAAGGGAGAGAATATATCTTGGATTATTTTCTTCTCCACATATCTTCAAAAAAGGGGTAAAAAAGAGAAGATTGACTCAACTAAGTTTAGCGAAATGGCACACTGCTCCTGCGGTAGCCAAGGTTGCTATTTCAATGCTTACACTGGTAGATCAGGAGAAGAATAATTACCTCTACACGTTGTACATCTCTTGATCTGCCAAGCAGGAAGCAGAATCCTCAGAGCATTTATCCCCAAGGGAAGACATGAATAAGGAAAACAACTGCAGTTGGCTCTGCTTCCTTTTGCATTTTGTTTCAGTCTCCTTGCTACACCAGTAAGTGTCACTATAGTCTTTCCTATATAGCAGCAGAGATGAGAATGTGAGTTTTCGAGCAGGAAAGGGAAAAAAAACCACACCTAAACATGATTATGAGTGTGGTTTTGTCACACCTCTACCTGGAGTCGGTAACCCTGAGTTACAATCTCCGTGTGTTTTCAATGTCAAGGTGACCTGAAATCATTTGTTAAATCTTTCACTCTGGAGACTTTTTAATGGTAGGATCATGTGACAAAATCTAATTGTTTTTCTTTCTTTGTTCTTGTGGGGATGATTGCTGCTTGTAATAATCACGGTTTCATTTTCAAGATTGTCTATTTGCTAAACCAAATTTTCAAGTTCAGCTTGTCAGATTTTCATATTTGAGAGTGGAAGTTCATTGAGTATATTGCTAGTTCTCCAGATAAGAATTAGAAAATGAAATATTGATTAATTTAGAAAAAGGAGTGAAATGAAATCTGTGACTATAACTTGATTTCTCCTCTGCTCTTTCAATGTTGTTGAATATTTTGGCACCATTTTCAAGATATTTGATGTTAGATGGGGAAGTGTGAAAATGGAAATGCCTTGGGGAAATGGAAAAACACCAACATTCCTGTTACTGAAACAAAACTAAATTATTATGACAAATATTATCATGCATATGGAAAGGAAGCAAGATTGTGTTTTCTTCTCCAACTGCCTAGCCGCAATTTCATGTTCCATAAAAAGGAAATTCAGCAGCATGCCCGTGATATTGAAATGTTAAGCTCTGAAACCAATTCTATCTTCAGGAGACATACTGCTCATTAAAAATATTAAAATACATTTCTCCCTTCCCTACCTAAATATTTATATTTAACCCTTTGTACCTAGCTGGTTTAGGTCATCACAAAATCCTAGAAATTACGCCTAAAAGGCCTATTCATTCCAATGTGTGTGGGATTGATGTTCTGGGGGAAATTCTTAGCTTGGTGAAGTGAAGGTGATAACTCCCCATGGATTCTCACTGAGCGGGGATTCCACACTTTATTTCCTAGTCATGTGCCCTGTACCTTTTTCTAAATCTTCTCAAGTGTTGTATGAAGTATGAGAGGGTAGGCACAAAGGAAGGGAGGGATGCCACCCGGGGTAACATAGTATGCAGTGGTTTTGCAAGAGGAATGACTAGCTCAAGCAGTCACCCACTCTCCAGTGAAGTTTTGGATGTAGAAACCAGGAAACGGAACTCCCTCCCACATTCAGAATTTCCATAGCGTTTTGTCAAGAGAAGTCTGACCTGGGCATGAGGTTTGGCTTTCAGACTATCAGCATTTCAGGGAAATGGAAAATGGAACTGGAAATGCACGAATACATCCATTCCTCCTTTTAATTCCTTCTTGCTTGCTATAGCCATGAACTGATGCAATCTTGCCTTTGCTAAGTAGACTACAGAGTAACATTGACAACAGGAAGAATGAGTAACTTCAGGGAGGAAAATTAGAATTGTTTGACCTTTCATAGTCTCTTTTCATCAGCTATACAGAAAAGAATATCATAGTTCAAAGCTCTTGTTCCCTCAGGTTTCTTTCACTTTAATAACATCCCTGCATGGATGTAGTAAAAGTCTTTTTTTTGGTGAGCTCGTTTTTCTCTCTTTATTTGTACTTGCCATTCTTGACTTCAGAGATCATGATCAGGACAACTAATAAAAATCTCAGAGTATGCTGGAGGAGGCAGTATTTTTGTCTTAGATACAAAGTTTCCCATTTCCATTATATTCATAATAATGCGTCTCATAAGACGTCTGATCTGATTTTATAGATTCAGAAGTTCAGCTAGTCACATAGCTTTGTAGAAACATCTGAAGTAATCCTCTGTGTTTCCAAACTCTGTTCATTACTACCCTAAACTTACAAGCTTTGCCAAGCCATGGAGTGATGTTTCTCCTGCCAATGAAATACCAAAATGTAAATATTGGCATTAATTTCTCCTGCATAAAAGTGTTTTGTTGCAGTACTTATTCTGCTTGCTAAGCAACTTGTTATTGTCCATCAGTCAATGTGCCAGTGAAACCTACACAATTCGAAGTCATGAAGAATGCTAGTAATAATTTATTTGATTTTAAACAGTTGCCTGTTGGAGATGGAAAAGTATAGCACTGTCATCTGGAGTAGAATAAGGGAAAGGAAGTTTTCTATGGAATTTCAGGGAAGTTCCTACACCTTTTGTAGATGGTGGCTGTCATTTTTAAAGTGTCACAACAATATAGACTGCCTGAACTGTGTGCACTGTCAGAAAACTCTTGATTTTTCTTTTCAAGAGTGTTTACTGGTTCAAAGCAGGAGTTAGAGACAGCAATAATTATGTTTTCCAATGGTTTGTGAAGGCAATTGATCTTCAATTAAAAAAAAAAAGTTGTTTGTGATATAATTATGAAGTCTCTATACTTCACCAATATTTGCAAAATATAGAATACAAGAGTCAGCTGCTGGTTTTGAAAATCAAGCCCCAGATCAGGATTTAGGATTCAGATATGGAAATTGCATTTCTTAAGCCAAGGCAATAGTTTAATGTTGTATGTTGTCCGCATTGACAGTGACTTCTTAGGGAGGTTCTCTTTATGTATATACATATGTATATATATACTTGTAAGTTCATAACTTTTTTCCTTTATTTCAAATGTATGTAGTTCTCACTGATCATGAAGAAAATTAAGGCTGTTCTTTGATACCTGCTTTGTGACAGAGAGATATAGAGACAGACTTAAGGAAAAATTCAAAGAAGACACATGAAATATTCTTTTACATGGTGGAGGAGTTAATCTGAAATAAAATTTTCTTTATGCCCTTTTTATAAGCTTGCTCCTCTTGTAATAGAATGCATTGTTGTTATTAAAAGCTGTTCATGTATAACAAGCATAAAGAAGCATGCATTCATTGACTTGATGGAATTCATGGAATTCATTTACCCAGGAGGTCATCAACTTTTGTCTACTTGTCCTATTAGGGAAAAAATTTTTTAAAATTAAAAGTGTTAACAGAGATGATCTCAAAATGAATTTGTTGTTTTAGTCTTCCCCGCTCCCCTGTAGGTAGACATTTGCTCACTGCCCCCTGCAGCTTTGCATGCTTCAGTACTATTTGTGCTCATGCTTTGAAAGAGAGGAGATGAAATGATTAGGTTCTGTCTAACCCCTGAAACTGCAGTGATTTTGACCTGGTTTCTTTTAGAGCAATTCTAAATTGATATGAGCTAAGATGAAGGACCCGACCTTTTGGATGGTGGAACTAAATGTGTTTAGAAACTAACTCAGGCTATGCTGGCACTTTTCTTTTTCCTCAGGAACAAGACACGATGTCAGTACTTCTAGGTATAGCATGACTTCTGGATCATATCGCTTATTTGACTATGCTGTTCCCGATATGGCATATTTTTCTGTGCTAAAGGCTTGCTGTCCATTATGGGTTGCAGGTCAAAGGAGTGTCAGAGCATTTCTGATTTTTTTACCACCATATTTCCATAATGTATGGCATGTGACCTTTAAAAAGCTGCAGCAAATGAAGCGGTGTTCATCAACTATTCTGTGCTTATTGTGCAGTCTGGGTAACTGCTTAGTGACTTATCCTGCCCTTCCTAGGATCCCAAGGCTCCTTGCCAGCTGTGATGGCTGTAAAGGATGTATTTCCCATCATGCCACACTCCCATGGTGAAATCTTAAGATGAAGAAGGCGAAGAGAGAGAAGGGACGTTAGTGATCCTTTCTCTTTGTGAAATAACTCTGAGATTGGCTCCAAAAATCTGGTTAGCTGGCAAGGACAAACTCGAACATACTGCCCGCCAGATATGTCCAGTTGTATGTGTGCCACCTGCTGATCCATGTGCCATACGGGCAGGCTGCCATTTACGCTGCTGATAGTGTATTGAAATGTATAATAGGGTATAGCAGCCAGCCACAAAGTTAGGAAACTTCTCTCTCCTCTAGTCACAGACTTTCCTTTATTGGTTGACTTTTTTGCTTTGTTTGTGGTATGTTCTTCCTTCTTCTCAGAACCCTCACTTTATAGCACCAAGAACCAGCTATTAATGGGGCAATTTCTAAGTCTTTGGATGTTTCAGAGCTTACTGGAATAGTTTCCTAAAATCTGGCTTCATGTATCTGGAGGAGGGGGACTGTTTTGACACATCTGTCTTGCACATATTCATCATAGGCTAACATACAAAAGGCACCGGCACTCAAAGAAGCAAAGATGTTAACACAGCTGACACTTCCCTTGACTCACATAGTAAGCAAGTGCTGCTTAACAGACAGAACATGTGAAAACTAACAAAATCTCATAGGGGCCTGGAGTGCTTAAATCCTTATTACTGGTAAACTGTGGTGATAGAGAAACATTTTACTAAAATTAAAGAAGTATTCTTATAAGATATAAGCGTTATAACATCACTCCAGAGTGTAATAGCAAATGTGGTTTCATAGCTGGAACCCTTTTTACTTACAAACTGATACTTCATAAGATATTTTAATCATTTTTCATATATAAAGCAATATTATGCCATTTGGTTCTTAGAAATCTCTATAATAAACAAACTAGCAGCTCATTAAGTCTCACTAAACACTTCTGTATTACATAAGAGTTTTTTCATATTTTAAAGAGATAAATGAGCACAGCACGCCTAAGTGACTTGTGTAAGACAATACATCATGTCAGCTGCTTCTGTGGCAAGTAAGCACACCGCCAAGTCCTCTCTTTGCAAAACAGAGGACACTGATAGATTTTCATAACAGTAACACATTCTTTATTTTAACTCCAAGCCCAAAGAGTGTTGAGTAAATCTACTGTTTAACTGTGTTTGTTCCTCTTGACTAAGGCTCAGAGGACTATGTCACATACAGTAAATTACTGGAAGAAGAAATCTCCACCAAGGTAAGTGGTGCCAAATAAAATATATTAGTCAATAAAAAAACTATTAGAAACCAATTCCTTTTTAATGTGATTTACAGTAGGCTGAAGTTACAAAACAGCAAATGGAAGGAAAGAAAATTACACCATGAGGGGCAAAGAGGGTCACTATTTTTATGGTATCTATTGGAAAATGAAGGAAAAACTATAAGTAGGTATTGGCCGTGGCCTGTTAGCATTCATTCCCAGAGGAAATAGTCTGGCATTTGAAAGGGTAAACACCAATGAGGCAGGGAGACTTATTTATTGTGGTCAAAGGCTCCAGCATAGAGGTGATTTTCTCTTTACCTTACTCTGCTTTCCACTGCGCTGTGTCATGAGAAGGATTTTTTGCAGAGTAAGTTACCATTAGATGTGTATAAGAACATAGGATTAAGGAGAGGAGGTGTGATCAATTATTAACAATTCTTGACAGGACAAATTAGCAGTGTCTAATGATGACTGCTGTTCAGAAGATGCTGTTTGCGTTGAGGGAGCTAAACCCAATACAGTGTGGTCGCTTGCTGGAGCACAAGACCACCATTAAGAAAACAGGGGTTCTGTTTGCACCTGGACTGATGGGTGACTGTGATAATGCCATTGTGCCTCAGCTTTCCCACCTAAGGAAAGGGAAATGTTGTAATCCCCTTGGTGAAGTGAGAGTCAATGAAAAAAGTTAAGTAATAGGTAGGTATCTTTAAAGAAGGGAAACATGATTATTATTGTCAGGATCTGTAATAAATCCAAACAAAAAATGCTAGTGTTGACAAAGGAGATTTCTACTGCTATGAAACAAAGGCTGTTTGCACAATAGCTTAGAAGCAGGAAATCTCCCGGAGGTGGTGCTGATAAAGCCTGTGCTCAAGTAGCACGTTAGTTTTGCTTCTGGTGTGCG
Source organism: Stercorarius parasiticus (assembly GCA_013396915.1). Taxonomy (NCBI): domain Eukaryota; kingdom Metazoa; phylum Chordata; class Aves; order Charadriiformes; family Stercorariidae; genus Stercorarius; species Stercorarius parasiticus. The sequence goes on along the minus strand of VWZL01003441.1, from coordinate 33,521 downwards.
GCAGATCTTAGTCCCTTCATAAATCCGCACTCACAAAAAAAAGAAATGAGAAGGCTACTTGAAAAAAAATTGTCTAAATTATGTTATATGTTATATGTTATATATATGTTATATATAGGCTGGAGGGTGGCAGGAGAAAAGGAAGGCAAAAACCTGTTAAGATTTAAACAGCCCACTTCGTACTGTGGGAAAGGCAAGTGTCTTGCATTTTGAATTAGTGCCATGCTACTTGAATAAGAAGATAGCATGGTTTGCTGCAAAGGAAGGCAGCACAAAATAAGTAATCTATATATTGAGTTGCTTTTCTCATTTACATGCTGTGTAAATTGCTACACTATACATTATATAGTGTAGCAAAATACTGCTGGAGCTACAGCTTTGTAATTAAGTGATTATTTTACACACATCTGCTTTACAGCATCTGTATTACATTACATGACTGATAACCTGATGGCTGGAATTTATATTAAAATATTTTAGTGCCAGATTGGTGTTAGTATATTAGAGGTTTGGAGAGAAAAATTTTTCTCATGCATGTTTCTCTTAAAATTTGCTAAACCTAATCAGGTTATTTTTGAGAAGAGCTGTCACCTGACACAGTGATACTAAAAATAGAAGAAAAAATAAAGATATTTCCTATTGAAATATATGGAGAATGGAACAATACTTTATCTGTGATTTGATCTTTTCTCTCCTGGCTGTTGCCTTAGCTGAGTTTCAGACTGCTCTTCATGAGCTGGTGGGACTTAGAAAGAACATGGAACAGTTGCCTCAACTGCTGAGCACGGACGATGCTCTAAGAGCCAAAGTCTGCTGCCAAGCTAAAGTCAAATGGTTCTAGGGTGGCAGAGCGGCAGCTCCTCTGGTCCAGCAGGGATTGCCTGCATGGGGTGGAGGAGGAACTGACACCTGAGCTGAGTGTGGTAATGCAGGTCCTGGAAGACAGGGTGACAATGGCAGATGGCAGTTTTTTAGAGGCACTTACTAATAGCTGATTCTGCGGAGCTGCATGAATCACAGCCTTCATCAAGAGAAATTCAGGACCGCAAGTGTCTGTCAGAGTTCCAGTCTTTCTTTATAGGATGAAGTAGTGGAGGAAGGAGAGGAGGAAGAAAGTAGAGGGGAAAGGAGTCTGGGGATAAAGCATGGAATGAGGAAGGTAAAGTAATCAGTGATCAACACTGCAATTCTGTTTTGATACCTCAGTCTGCTTAATGCCTGGTTCTGCATGACTGTGAATCTTCCTTGGGAGATACTGACGGTTCTTAGGTCTCACTGGAGGTATTAAAGCATGTCCCAGAAAGCTGTTTGTTTCATTCCTGGATCAGGGACTCCAGACACTGAGGTATAAAAAAATGTCCCTTCTTAACATCAGTATCATCTTATTACAATACCATTGATAAATTCCCTTGGCATTCTTACACAGAGGAGAAGCTCTTCAGAAGTTGCAACCTCCTTCTTCTCCAGAAAGGATCTCGTACATGCCTTACAGTATTTGATTTTTTTCAGTCTGTAAAACTTTGACATTTTTACTGCTAAGGTACAGAAATATAAATTATGGTTAAAAAAAATAATTCCCCTTTCCTTAAATGTCACTACCTTCCATAGCATATGTCTGTTTGCTAAGGGACTGAGTGCTATTCTTCATAGCATTAGGGATGTTTTTCAAATACCAGGTTGAACTGGTTATATCAGTTCTTGTGTCCCTTCTTTCATACAAAAGGAAATCTCGTTATCTATGCAGAGAATAAGAGGGTATTATAAGCCACTCACCATTCTAAAGATATTTGCCTTTGTCATAGGAACTTAAAGTTGTCATCACAATGTAAAGTGGACAGCATATGTTGGTTTGGGTTTTTTCATATTTAGGCTGTGTCTGTAACATGAGAGACAAATCCCAGAATAACAGTGTAGTTACTGAACAGACTTGGGGGGTGGAATGAGAGGTGATTTTGCCACAATCCCTCTGATTAATGTCACATAAATAAAGCTAAAACCTTCATCTCCCCTGTATTAGACTTACATCCTTACTTGAACTTTTAGTCATGCTGGTGTCATGACTGTGTCTGTTTTGGCTAGAACTTTCATCTTCGATCTGAGAAAGTTAAAATTGTGGTGGATTTGGTGAAAGGTACACATTTAGTGAAATCTCTGTGGATCAAAAAAATTCTCTCTTGCTCTATATAATAATACTATAGGGTATTATTTGGTGCATGGAATCTTTGACTCCCTGAATATGAACTTATCCATTCTGAAAATGCATTAATGGATCTTACCTCACCAAAAGAAAAGACAGGTCTCCTCCGTGACTGCTAGTAGTGAATTTTGCAGACTACGTTGTCATGTAAAAAGAGACTGGAGAGAGTGAGAGTGAGAGCTGGCAACTGTCTTCCTATCATCCCCAAGAGTAGCAAGGTGCAGGAAGTTCACTCATTAACTTCCAGAGAATGTATCAGAAGTACGTGGAAGACAGCTTATTGAAGTGGAAGAGGTTGTACCCATTATGCTGTGAAACTAAATGATGAATTTAAAAGTCTGACAAGCAAAGTGAGTATAATATCTGAAATATTTTTAGACCAAAAGTGTCTTGGGAAACCAATTTTGAAAAGTGGAATAATCTGCCTCCTAGAAAGTTCAATTAGATTCATAACATTTAGCATCATGAGTTACTTATTCCCTATAGTTCAAATTTCATATGTTGCACCAATTTGCAAAGTTGTGTCTCCTGCTACAGTGGGAAAATGATATGCAAAATATTTTATGATTGTGAAGGAAGCTTGAGGTGATGTTAAAATAACATATAAATGCACTGAAAGAGATTGTTGCCAGATGATTTTTTTAGCTGGTCACAAATCCCAGTAGAGGAGTCAGAACTGAATACCAAAGTACCATTTAATTTCACGGAAGCATTTCCTTCAACTTGCTCCAACTTTTCTTGATGATTTCTTAGTGCTGTACCTATTTCCTGATCCCAAAGGAGTGGAGGGTTATTTTTGTAGCTAAATCTGCCAGCCCAGTTTGAGAAGTGGGAAATTGATACCTACCTCTTGCTCAAATTCAGTTTTTTTGCCCTGAGAAGATATGCAGAATTCACGTCTGGTCAATAATAATATCTGGTTAGGTCATAAGAGATTCTAACCAGATATGGTTAGAATCGTAAGAGACTATGAGATGACAACATTGTAGATTTAGGTGTAACAGGCCCTTTTCCAGAACTGTTTCAAACCCAAGACAAAAGGTTTTGTCTTCTTGGTATTTTTGCATGTGATCAAACAAGGATAATAAACAGGACAGCAAGTCAACAGGCAGAGTTGCTTGTATATCTCCAGCTGGGAAGGACCTTTTGGGAAACCCAGAAGAGCCATAGGCAGGGAGAGTGAGTCTGTATGTCTGGAATTCATTTGGCTGCCCAGTGTGCATTCGCTGTGAATATGACTCAGTAATTCTGAAGAAAAGTCAGGATGAAGCATAGGAACATGGGGAGTACTGGGGAAGTTTGAGATTCTGCAGAGCAGATAAGCAATGAAATAAAATATATCATGTGGCAGAGCAATTGCTTTGGTTTTGCCATTCATGGAATGAAGAATTTATAACCGGTAAATCAAATACATTGCACAAAACATGGACTGTAAAACTTGCTAATTGATGTGAAAATTACACCTGGATTTTGGCAAGCACTACTGCCTTGGTTTTGATATAGGGATAATAACTTTCTTGTATTTGAGGAAGCAAATGAGTACAGAAAGGACATTTGGGCAACTAAAGAATGGTAAAACAGTGTCACTATCAGGAAAATGTGGAGTTCAGTCTGGCTCTTCTCAAAAGCACTGTGAAGATTGTGGGCCAGATCTTCATTTGCTTGAAAATGAATCAAAGGGGTAACGCAGGCTGATAATCAGCAAAGTATCTAACTTGCCTTTCATTGGTTGTTTGACCTGGAGCCACAAAAGGGGTTGTATAAACACATATGACAAAGTATAATATTTGCAAATAACTCTTGGGAGTTGTGTGTTAGTAATTTTGGCGATTTGTTGACTGCTGTTATAAAGAAAACACAGCAACCACCCTCACCTCCAGCTTTGATATACTTTTTTCATCTTCAGATAGAAGAAAGTGTGATATAGCAAGTGTTTATACACTGCTGGCATTTGCCATTAGAAATGATAAAAGGAGGATTGAAAAATATTGTGGTATCGTATTGGAGCTGCTGCCAGTGTTTGCCCAGATGAGAAATTGGGTAGCAACTCTGCTTGACAAGGAGGAATCAAATTCCCTTGGACTATTGCTGTCAGAGGGTGTCCAGTCTCAGCATTTCCATTCATTTTGCTCTGTGCTGCATTAGCTCTTACATTTCTGCTCTGTGTCACAGCAGTCTCTTGGCTATTCTTGGGCCTTACACTCTAGAAGTAGTCTTTATGCGGTCTTATACTGTATAAATAGGCTGGTTACTGCAGACTTCTCATTGCCAAGCCTCCTGGTTTGGGGTGAAGCAGAGCAAATTTTCTCTTCAGTGAGAGAGGCTCTTGCTCTCACTTGTGTCCGTGGCCACCAGGGCCAGCTGAGTTGGGTGTTTGCCCCATGGAGGGGTCATGCCTGTGGGGAGGAGGGGACAGGTCAGGTGACCCAAACTGAGCAATAGGGTGCTCCATCCCATCTGCCATGCTCCGTATAAAAGCTGAGGGTTGAGAGGCTTAAGCTTTTCTTCAATGGTGCTGTTTTTCAAAGACTGGTGTCTAAGGAGGACCCTGTCAGTTCATGTACTTTTGATCCTGATCCATGAATTCCTGAACCAAGATCCAGAATCCAGTTGCCACTTGTCACTGAGTCCACTGTAACTTTCCCAGCACCTGCCAGTGATATCTCCCTGGGAGCTTGATACAGTTTTATATATGTTTTTATATATTGTATCTATTTTATTATTTCCTTTTTATCTTATTATTAATATTTCATTGAAGTAGTTTAGTTATTCTTCTAAACTCTTTATCTCTGTTCTTCCTTTCCTTGGAGTGAGAGGCGGGGGAGAGCATCTGTTGTCTTGTCATTGGCCAACACACCCCAAACTGTGACAGATAAACCTTGTGGATGTCATTGCCAGCAGTATAACATTAAATAGTTTACACCTGAAAATACAGCAGGATCCCAGAAAGTATGAAGGTGCAACTGGTATGTGATGCATTTAGTAGTAATCCAAATGATATGTTGATATACAGATGCAAGATAGAACTGGAAGGAAATAGAACTCCATGGCAAAAATTGGTCTTTATCTGCCTTGTGTTATGCTATGAAAAATCCAGCCTTGCAGCCAAATTGGATACAATTCAAAGGTAGTTCAAATGAGCCAGCTCTCTGTTGGTGCTGGCTGAGAAAACTATTGAAGTATTATCTGTATTGGCAGTATAGCAAGAATAAAAAAAAAAAAAAAATTGCATTTGCAAACTGTGATAGCCTTAGCGGTGCATGACAACATTGCCTTACAGCAAAAAAACTATAGAAAACACAATGAAATAGTATAACCTTAGAATGATTGACTTTCAAAATAAAGGAAGATATTTTTGAGTATGCCAAAGTACTTTTTTTTTTTTTTTGAGCAATTGAAGGGATCAATATTGTTCCTTTGAAAACCTTTTAATTGAAAACCTCTTCATTGGGGAAGAAAAATTAACTATAGATGGTTTTGAATTCACCATGGCTGTAGTTGAAAGTAGCTTGAATCTTACATATGCATTCTCAATTCTGGAATAACAAAAATGGTTGTAAGCAAGCTATTACTGTACTAGAGGTACACAACTGGAATGACTGGGAGATTTTGGAGCTGTAGACAATGCAGGCTGTAGATAGTGGGCCTTATTGTGTGTCTTCTGCTGATTCTCAGATTTGCTTGCGATACCCAAGATATTTCTACTGAAAGAGAAAAGCATTCTAAACTGCCTTTTAAGAACATTATGAGACTTAAATAACATTCATGAGTTGTGAGGATTATCTATGTTTCCAAATTCCCTTTGAAAAAAGTAATATAAATCACTCTAAATTGTAGACTAACATGGTGTATTTAACATTTACAATGATCTTCAATAGGAAAATACATAAAATATTTTTAAGAGATATTTTACACTGTATTTTCATTTCTGACAAAATTCAGATGCGTGATTTTGATACACTTAGAAAGGAACTAAACATTTCAGGCAAGTGTACCAGACCTTTGACAATTCCTAATATAAATTCATGAATTAAGATGACAAGGGATTAAGCAGGTTATCCAGATTAGGTTTGTAATACAAAGCCATTTCATTAATGTAAAAGCTTCTTTCAACTCTAAAATGATTTACTAACATGTTTGCATGGCAAGCTGCTGATTCTTTCTTAGTCTGTTTTAGCAATGTCATCACATGTTGTAAAAGCCTGGGTGAAAGGTGGATCAGCTAAACATAGGATGTCATCAGGTAGGAGCATTAATAATGTAACTCTTGCAGTACTACCACAAAAGTGGAACATTTTGTGGCCTTCTCCCTTCCCGTCCACTGACCTCTCCTGTGCATTGTAGACACTTCAGAGCATCCCATCAGAATGGAGTGCACATCTGGTTGGAGAGGGAATGCACTTGAGTTTCATCTGAATTTCTACTGGCAGTGGTGTAAGGGCACACACCGCTGGGTGGTTATTTTCCAGTCTCCAGAGGAGAGTGATATACACATGTACTCTCCATGAGGGCAGATCTCACAGGCATGCTCATGTAGTTCCCATTTACAGAGCAGAGTATTTGCTTTAAAGGCGTCTTCATAGCACATTGAGGTTGGGCTAAGAATGAGAATGATTGTTGTTAATTTTCTATTGTTTAGCTTTAAAGTTGTTCTCTTGCCTGCCTTGCATTCTGCAGGTTTAGGGACAACAATATTGCAGTACGTATTACCACAAAATAATTTTTCAATCCAAGCACATGGGACCAGTTTTCAAACATGCTGGAAGCAGGGATAAGCAGTTCTCACCCAGTGATGCCTATTTTAAAGACAGGTTGTTTTGTCATATATAAACAATCCTTTCCACCTCCCACTTACGTCCCAAAAATGATGAAACCTCAAAGCTCAGTGAGTGGCTCTCTTCCATTCTTATATTGTAGCAGCCTATCTGGCCATGCTGGAATGTTCTTTATTTCAAACTGCTCCAGAGGTGAAAGCATTCTAAAATGGCATTTATAAAAGTCTTTTCAAAATTACCATTTGGTGTATCTACAGTACATAGCAACTGCAATAAATTCTGACAACCACTTAGCAGGGATTATACAGAACTACTTGAAATCAGTTTTCATTGCCATCTGTTCTCTGAACAAGAAGAACTGGTGGATGCTACAATATGTGTAGAGCTGCTTACTGCTTGGAACTCTGCATAGTTTACTAGGTTACTTTAGCTGGTTATCTGAGAAGTACCACAGAGCTGTCAGGAGCTGATATTGCAATCAATAGTAAATGTTTTCACTCATGTTACATACTGCCTTTATGGTAGATTGGTTCCCAACATTAATAAAACATGGTATCTAAGTGCAAGAATTAATTCAGTGCAAGAGCTATTTGAAGATGTCAGGCAATTAGTCACCCTTCTCTTCAGCTGAAAAGATTCAACTCAATTTCCTATTGATAGATTGCTGCCAGGAATGCCAAATCAATAATGTAAAGCATTATGGGATTATAACAAAAGGCACAGTGCTTAATAAAAACAAGCATCATTGTGGATTTTGTTATAATCCCTCTCTGTGGACTGGGTCTTTTGAGATGTGACATCCCAAAGGCAGACACACAACCAAAGGCAGACTTGCCTGTGCTGACTGACAGTGTAGATGGTTGCTCCTTCAGATTGCTCAGCTAGAGAGAAAAGAATTGATTCAGATCACCCAGAAACAGCCTCAAGTTTCCTGTGTACCTCAGTCAGTTTAAGAGCTATACAAAACAAGGCATTTAAAGTGGGCATGAAGCAAATATTGTCATTCTCATTACATATTTCTAGCATGATAGTATCCAGGCATCCAAACAAACAGGAAGACTGAATCACCCTGCCCTAAAGAGTACATAGGAGTACCTAAAGATTGTCAAAATTAATCCAATTTAATTAACAGGTCTGTGTCTAACATGCAATATAACACTGGATGCAATGATTTCCTGAAGCCCAATATATATTATTATATACACTTCAAAGAGTTCATTTGCTGGCTGATCTCTAGTATTGTCCTTTCAGAGGAAGTTCTACATGATGGATAGGAACAGCAGAACTTACTGAGGCCAGAAGATTCTTTGGATCAGGTTTTCCTTGTTGTCCATGATTATTCGTAGCACTTCAGTTTCCGTAATTGTTTATTTCTATAATCTAAATTTCAAGTTTAAAACAAAACATGGTAGGAACGAGCGTAGTGATTTTGAAATCCAAATAACAGTGAAAAAAATCTAGTTTTTCTCACAAGCACACATGAAAGGGAAAATCCAAAAAGCATTTCATAAGCCACTCTTCTCAGTTGCTGGTAAATTAAAAAAAGTCCGAGAATTTCTGTC
>VWZL01003441.1:0-23493 GCA_013396915.1 Stercorarius parasiticus | reverse complement strand
AGGCCTTCCACCCACACGCTTTGCCTATGGCCCAGGAGCTCCATTTAAGCTCAGGCCTGAGTCTTCAGTCTTCTATGAGATTGCACCCTGGTTGTAAGGATGTTGCTTGTGTTGTGATCTTTCATGACTCCTGGATTTCCCTCCTGTAAAAGCCCTGCTCTTGCTTCTCCCTGACACCAGATCTGGTACAATATATATACTGTAGCTCTATTAAATGAATCAAATCACATCAGATGTAATCAAGTCAATCGAGCTATTCTAGATCTACATGAAGGTCCAGCTTTGTATCTCAGATTATATGTCAGTTTAAAATGTTGAAGTGGCCAGTGGTTACTTCAGAGGATGCTGTCAAGCATGCCGTATTGGAATCTTTCCTACCATACTGTAATAAAACAGATGTTATCTAATGTGACATTATGAGTATTACAAAGGTGTTTAGTGATGTATGTGCATAACTCCATTAGCACTAATGGGAGTTAATGGGTATAGCCTACTAGAAGAGAAGAGGCTATTTCTCTAAGTGTCAGAGACTAATAAAAATGACATTTCAATTTGGATGTCCAATCTTCAATTTAGGCAGCAAGTGTTTCAGATGAATCTTTTGACAGCTACGGTACCATAATTAACTTCAGGCTCAAATGGAATTGTTTATGCTATTTCAATAGCTTATTTACATGATTTAAGACCTCCCTTCCCTTCTGTAACTTTAGACAGAACTTGTTCACTTGTTCACTTGCATTTAGTCTACTGTATACTTTGCATAGTTTACTGTATTACACAGTCATATATGTATCAACTTAAAGACTTGATTCTCTCAACTCACAGATACACCTATTTTTTTGATTTCTTTTTTTTAAACAAAATATTTTGATCATGATTGGTGGATTAGTTTTCTTGCCCCTGGGCAAAACAAGCTGGATTCAGTTCATGACAATTGTCAGTGCTGTGCGTAATCAACAGATTTGTTTAACAAATGCAGTGGCTGCTGAAAGCAGTGCTCAGCCACTGAGCACTCTAAGGGCTGTAAGAAGCCCCAAATTATTTGATGGCAGCAGAGCTAGACAGATGTTACTGAGTGCAAGAATTTATTTGCATAAACTCCACTTTCAGATGCCAAAGTGTAGAGCTAGCAGTTTCAACAAACCAAACTGGAAACTGCTGGTGGGTGCCAAAGATGGCAAGGTACTGTCCCAAACTCACCGGAGATCCTGAAGACTTGGGTATTCTTCCTCACTGTCATGCTGCATGCTGAGGAGACTTGGGATAACGTTGGAACACAAATTTACCACATCAATATTCAACATTACCACCTCCCAAACCTGTCTGTTCAGCTTAATGGAGGAGCAACCATTAATTAATGAAATCTCTTTGAATTTCATGTTGGTCACTGTGGTCTGTTTATTCCATGGCATACTTAAAGAGTCTTGGGTCTCCGTGTATGCATCCTGCCTGTATCGTTACTGCAAGGCAGGGTGCTGTGGATGTGCCCTACATCCTGATTCCAGAATTATTGGAACCTTAATGGAGTACACCACAGCCTTCTCTCTGCCTGCATGCCTGCCTCACCTTTCAAAGGAGTGCAGGGCACGGAGGAAGGTAGTGTACATCTGGATCTCAGGGTTCTGTATAATCCAGCTGAATAACTGATTTAGTACTTGCGAGTTTTACACTGAAATACTTCTCAGGTAATTTATTTTTTTTAAATTCCTGAGCAGTCCTCTTAAAGGATATTGACTTGTCAGAAAAAAATGAAGGTTTATTAACAATCAAAGAGGATTGCACATATCCCGTTTAATTCTCATTGATGTTTCTCTGACCTTTGCTGATTTTGTTTAGCTAACAGACTTCTGTGAAATGGCAGTTCTTACAGTTAACACCATTTGTATTAGCCATTCAGCTAATGAGAGTGCTTGGTGTGCGATTGTATTGTTGAATCACAGCTGTCATTCAGGCAACAGAAACACCATTTTTCAAACTGGATATGTGGCCTGAGGTAGCTAATAGATTTTGTGGTGCACTTTATGGATTTGATTATTTTAGCATTCATGACAGTAATTTTTAATCACTTTGATTATGATTATTTTAGCACTCATGACAGTAATTTTTCACAACATCCTCAGTAAAACATATCAGGGTAACTATTCTAAGGTTCTAAATGCGGCCATTTCTATAAGAGACAACAGCTCTTGGAATATCAGTTCTGCCTTTGAGATTCCCCCTTAGGAATTTGGACAGGCCTTGGACTTGTAGAGATTTATTTTAGGAGAATAGTTAAGATCTTTGTTCTTTGTGTCTAGCTATGAGCGTGTCCCTGATACCCCCATTGCCTGCTCGTGCTGAGTAGTGCTATGATCTCTGGATAGTTCCAATGAATATCAGCGGGGCTGCTTGAGGAGTAAGATATTATTTAATATTATGGTGGCAGAGTAATCAGACTTGCAGGAAGTTAATCTATCACCATTACAATATACCTGGAGAACTGCCTTAGGCAGTCGTTTCTCTTAGACATTCTGTTGAAATTTGAATTTTGTTTTGTTTTCTTTTTTTTTTTTTTATGCTCTTTGTTGAGGAGACAGTGCTTTGCAGGTAGATGCCTTCTGTCTGTTAGTTTGATGGAGGCACTTACATGGATAAATGTTTGAATCTGAGGTGGTGTTCATGAGATTGATAGTTATATATGGAGATTTAGGCTCAGTTAACTTTTACATCCTAATTGGGAGTGACTGGGGATGTTTCAAACTAGGGTTATATACTAAGATTTTTACCTATGTCATATATTCACCATCATGATGCAGCTACTGGAATAATTGTGAGAAAGAGAAGGCAGGACTAAAATGAAAGAGAACATGTTCAAGAGTTGCCTGTGTAGTGCATGCAGTTCCTACCATTGTTCTCAGCTGATGTCCATTTCAATTAATACGTTAGGGGCTAAAGTATTTCTCAGAGTGAATAAAGGGGATATAATCTAATCCTTAAAAGTTTTTCTATGTCTGATGTAGATGTATTTGAACAAAGATTTCCAATTATGATATCAGATGTATAGGGCTAGAGCAGTGGTTGATGTAAATCAGTGTAGCTCTGTTAATTATGGATGGAATGGAATTTTATTTTAACTTAGCACCACACTCACAAGGAAATGAATCCAGCTGTGAGATAAGTCAACTTCAATCAAGCAATAGGGATGCTGTTTCTCCAGTCTAAGTGAAAAAAAATAATAACCCCCCCATCTAAATATTCAATTGTAGTTGAACACGATGATATGTATTATGAAGACATTATGCCTTTCATTAGTCTCTGTTAATATATATGCAGAAATCAATCAACTTAAACATGATTTACTGTTGTTTTTAGAACAAGCAGTTAAAGGTCTCTCTCTTTTCTTCTAGTAAGTAATGTAAATGAGCAGAATATTAAATCCTACACTATATCCACTAGGAAATCAAGCAGTTAAACAAGTATGAGTGGTTTAATCCTCAGAGCAGTTTAAAAGCTTTTCCATTATGTTATTAACTACACATTAGCAAAGAATAATGCTTAATGAAAAAAGCCTTCAGTATCCCAAAATACACAAATCCACGTAACATAAAAATGTTGGCATGGCTTCAAAATACTATTGAGTGATAGCTGCATTACAAAATGTATATAGGACCTCATTAATGAAACAGTCAGCAGCTATGAGATCTTTTATGACATGAGGTTGGCAAGGTAGAAGGAACAGCTAATTGTGATCAAATAATGCCAGGTATCTTCAGTAATACTGATTTCTTTTTTTAATAATTATTTTTTTTGTAAAATCCATGGTGATTTTTTAAATACACCCCTACACATACATCTCCATTAGAAGATGACTCTGCTTACTGCTGTAGGAGAAGGCTTGGTTGCAGTTTTCTGTTCAAAATGAATGTGAGCAGAAACTTGAACCTTGCTTTTTCCCATGTTGTGGGTACGTGTCCTATTCAGTCTGTCCATTGTAGAAAGATATTTTCCAGACCACCTAAACACGTAGCCTGCCTTTTACTATCTCCAGCAAATGGGTAGAGGATGACTTCAGGGGAAAAAGACACTACAGAAATAGTCTTCTTCTCAATTCAATTTTCCATGTATCAGCTTTTTAGAGATGGTAAAAGTTGAAGGTTATGTAAAAACCATTACTCTTAATTTCCATGTATGGCCCAACCCATCGTTCACTTATAATGGGAATGCAGTAGTATGTATTATATTTATTCTCTGATTTATTTTAAACTCTTTTCAACAAAGGAAAACCCCTTCTGAATTTTCCATATAAACCTGATGAGAGCTTTGTGAAAGGTAATATTCTGGAAAAAGATAGAATTTTATACTTCCCTCTCACATTACGTTTCTGTTCAGCTTCATTCATTGATCCCAGTGGTGTTTAGTGTGGTACAGATAGATCGTGTCCATAGGTCACTGAAGTCAACAGGAGTTTTGCCACTGGCTCAACAAGCTTTGGTCTGTGTTAAAGGTCCATATTAAACAGTATTATAAAGCTGTTTAAATAACGCACTTGACAAGCTCTTAGAGGTAATCCTTTGGCAGAAGTAAAAATAGTATTGTACACCGATTAAAATAATGTATTTGAAAAATTAAGGTCACAAAAATCCCATCTGGGCTATTTTTCTTCTTTCTGCTCATTCAACTATGCAGTTCTCTCCTGATACGTATATTTTTTTCAATTCAAGGTAAATTACTTTGTGAAAGGAAATTACTGTCCCTGACAATCTTATTTTGAAAAGTTATTGTTTAGATTTTGTGCTCATATGAGTACCATAGCTATCACCAAGGAGTCTTTCTGCACCTCATTCATCAATCTTAATCCTCTATTCCATATCCTACATCCACTTCTCCCCTCCACCTACTTCCCACTCTCATAGCTGGCGAGAGAAATTAGTGTTTCATATTAAAAATGCCATCCCTGTGGAGAAATGTTTGAATGTACTCCTAGACATGTGCTTTTTTTTTTTTTAACACAGAATTAGGGCATGAAAAAGGATAATGAATGTTAAGCAAAGTTAAACACAGACTTAGAGAGAATTAAAAGACAGAAATGTAAGATTAGGTTAAACTCACACTTAGAGGGATTAAGAGACTTTCATTTGTCCTTTGATCTCATTTGTGTTTCTGTAAAGATCTTTAGGGTCAATGCTATGGAGGATTATCACCGTTCTAAATTATTGTTCGGATTTGCAGTAATGGATTACATGCAGAAAAATGGTCTACCATGGAAATTGTGAAGATACCCTACTCATTTCAGCCTCCCATTTTACGCTGAGGCTACAAATCCCAGCAAATGCTCTCCACTTAATTAGCCTGGAAGAGAAAGCTACCACGCTATGTGAACAGAAGCAATTGTTTTCTGCTTAGTTTACATGGTGGGTGAAAGCTATGAGAAGTTATCTGTTTCATTGCATGTGGATAGAGTATAATCCAAGGTTTATAGTGGAGGTGTAAAATTTCTGGATAAACGCAACCAGTGTATCTGGCTTCCTTTTATGACAATTGCTCTGGTGAATTTCACCCGCGAGGTGGAAGAATTTCAACATGTTTCTCACAGGAAAAAAACTGACAGTGGGCTGTGTCCTCACCTGCTGTGGATTGACAAAATGTCTCTAAATAGAGTCACTTACAACAGCTTTCCATCTGGCCCAGCTTCGATGGCCGCAATAGAGATACTCCATTATTAACAGAAGTGACTTATAGGCACACAGGACAACTGAGTCTAGGAAGAAGTCACCTTTTTCATCTTCTTCTATCACTATGCTGATTTCCTCTCCTTTTTTATTTTTTTAAAGACATTCTCCCAAAATTTTCCTCATCTTTTAACTTAAATGTGTGTGTATGTAATATGTGGTACTAATTATCTAGCCTTTAACTCCTTTTTATGATTGTGGTACTAATTATCTAGCCTTTAACTCCTTTTTTACCTCCTTTTTTTCTTTTTTTTTTTTTATAATACCTCAGAAAACCATGTGATATTCTCTAACCACTGAGCAGGCTTATTTAATGGCATACATTTCACATTTTCAGGCCATGAAGCCATAAATTTAAATCCCTGGCAGGATCAACTTGCCCTTCATCTTTCAGAGGTAGAGAAATTGAATGCCACGCAGTTTAGTGTGCAAGTCATTTGGATGAGACCTTATTAAACTAAGGTCCTGCTGGTTTTGTATAGATATTAGAGATTCCATAACCCTTTCCATCAAGGTAGAGGTTTGCTTTAGAGCCCTCAGCCAAATATTCATTCCTTGTCATACAGAGTGCCATGTCAAATGGTTACTTTCCTTTCACCCTAAAAGTGGTGTCATTTATAATGCCTGAATAATCATGTGGGTTTCTTTTAGAGGAAAGCTCCTATAACTCTATCATCCCTGCAAAGACTTGGTGACCTGCTTAATTTTATACATTGCAGCACTCCCAAAGTGACTAGTCTCTCTGATTTCTGGATGAAAAACTCACGTTCTCTCTGAACGATTGCAAAGAATTAAAATTGGTAGTGCCTGTGGTTGCAGTATCAATATGTGACTAAATTGTGGTAAAATACAGGGAGGTGCACTGACTGAAGGAAAACTGTGTGAGAGTATTGCTATGATTCTGTAAGTACAGGGCAGACCAGCAGGAACTAAAATTAGTAAGTGAAAACAGAGGTGACATCAGCTTGGCAGGCTTAGTGCTTGCAACTGGGAGCAGTCACACTCAGTGGGATTACTTGACAATAGCTAAGGCTTGTATTTCTGTTGGCAGGATCATGACACCTCAGTATAGTGTAGTCTAACAGGAGTCATAGATTTTGTTTATTTTTTTTAAAGAAGGGGGTGGAATAGACCATGTAGAAAAAAATTAGACACCTGTTTCTAAAATGGTCAGATAATACCTGTACGTGGTAACACTAACCAACCATATAGTGTTGCTATATCTACAAAAAAGCTGAAATAGGATATTCTCTGAACAGCTAGTTGGGGCTTTGGTACCTGCCGTTTGAATTGAGATAAGCAGGTGTAATGGCTACTGATCATCTCATGAGTCAACAGGAATAAAGGGAGCTCTGCAACTCATCCTGGGTGCTTAGCACGTTTGGAGAAAGGTAGCGTATTTCTAATCATTTTAATGTAATTAACAACAACCTGTATAAAATACACAAATCTTATGTCCTCTGTTTTTAATACAAGTGAAGTTGTATTTTATATGTGAGCCACAAAGACAGGTATGACTAAAATTATTGCCAGTCTTTGCAGTGAGTGATCAATTTTATTCTTTGAGCATAGTGGTATGTATTTATGAAAATGTTTTGTTTTTTTTAAATACGCCATGAAAAGTTTTATAAAATAAACTATATCCTATGAAGCACAGTCCTTTAGAACTTACTGTCACAATTAACGGCATGGAAGTCAATGTTTTGTCACAAAGACACAGTAAGTGATTGTGTATTTCTCAACCATTCCTTGGAGCATCTATGTGAGGAATTATGGTGCACGGAAATACAATCCTCTGCCTTTCCTTCCCTCTTTTTTCTAGGAGGTTATACTTGCAGTCAGTGACAGTGTCCCAGTCTTAGGTTGATTCAGGTGAGCTTGTGTACTGTGTATCTAGACTCCAAATTCTCAATGCAGTTAACAGATGTGGGGGCTATCTGTGGGGCTTTATTCCTTTACAGAAACACGCAGGCCAGATCACACTGTAGCCCAGCTGAACTACTGGCACTGAAATCAGTGAATCCCTTTCCATCTGTAAGGAATACTCCTGAGAATTAGCCATGGTAAGATCAGAGCCTGCTTTCTTGTTCTTCCAAGTAATTCTGAATATCCATATTTTCTTTAGTAAAAGATTCTGGCTGAAATGAATTAAAATTCCTACCTCATCCATGTGCTATTTAAAATAATTTTGATTTAAAAGCAGCAACTGATTGGATCTTGCTAGATTTTCTAAGCAATCAGCCTTATACTTTGTCACAGTCTCTTCCCCCCACCCCCCTTAAAGCAAGGACAGGCAGTGAGTGTGCAAGTTAGTCACCATCTCTTAACAGCTTATGCCCAATAATGATTGCAGTCTGTAAAATTCATATCACAAGGAAACGCACAGGAAAGATTGGCATAATCCAACTTTGAAAGGAGCTGGAAAGTTTCCAGATAATATGAAATTTTTGTGGACACAAAGTTTTTCAAGGTAATATTTTGAAGTCTGTCAGGCAGTTAGGAGCTAATTAGACAATGCGCTGAGAAAGTACTGATCCCCTGACTTAGCATTCTCTGACCTCGATCTCTGGCTGAATTACTCAAAGCATTAAAAAGCTGATAGGTAGACATGTGATTTCCTTCTTTCTTCAAACGTTTAAATTAAGAAGCAGTATATGGACAATTAATTTGCCTGTATACACTTCTGTCTGGATCATTACTGGAGACTGAACTGGAGATTTTTGCTTTCCACTTCAAGGTCCCTCCTAGCTGTAGTTGAAATGCTGAAAATGTCTAAACTCTAAAATGCAACAGAATGTGAATGTAAGGGTGGTAGCAGGATGGGAACTACAAGCCTTCTGTATATTACAGGTTTTCAGGTATGGTCACATAAGGCATTGGCTAATAACAGTTCAGCTGTTAGCATAATTTGAATTAGATCTATTTGCGTTTTCTTTCCTTTTGAATTATAGGACTAGCTTGTATCACTTACCTTGCAGTAATCTATTATACATATAGAAGAGTAAAATGGATTGAAAAATTACTAACCCAACCCAGAGGACAAAGTTAACGGTGCCAAGCTGTTATAAATGGGAGTTCACAGACTATCAAAGTTAAGTAAAAAACCCTCATGGTAACATCATGTAGTTGTATTGCAGGGCAGTGTAGTACAAGCTGTCTTTGATCTTACCAGCATCAGACAAATTCCATTACACTTCCCTTTTGTGTTTCAAGACCCGTCTTTCGTAGCAAACCAAACCAGGAAAGCAGTGTTTATTCATAATTCCAGTCTGCTCACAGGCTTGTTCAACTAACTTCTTCAATTACTAGAACATGTTGATATACTGTTGCTTCAGTCAGTTTTGGGGGATGATTTGGAAACTCAGCCTCAAAACTATGTAATTTATTGTTTACCTTTGTGTGGGTTTGTTTTTTTTTTAAATATCACCAACACACCCACACCACCGAATAAACATGCTAGATTTATAAAAAGGTCATTAAGCTTTTCCTGCCCTTCAAAGCCTTTAATGTTTTAAGTGTTTGCCTGTCTCCTTGCCTGTTACTCAGGAGAGTGCCCAGCCTAATGAAGAGCTTACTGAAGCTTTTCAAGTTGTCCCCTCCAGGTTGCTGTCAAATCACCTGCTCCACTTTCAGTAACAGGGAAGCTGCTAAAAAGCCAAACGTGCTAAGGTAACCGTTGCAGAACTGAAAGAAAATGGTCAGGATTTTATTAATACTGACAATTTTATCTGATGGTCTGGAGATTTGGGCAGTCTCCTGCCAAATACTTTTTCTTTTCTTTTCATTGTCCTGTTGAAAAAGGCTGCTTATGATTTTTTTTTTTTTTTTCCAAATTTAAACCACAAAAACCACTGGAGATCTTATTGTGTACTTAATGCATCAAGTATGATGGATCTCCAACTGAGAGCCTCTTAATTCTACTGTAATATAAATAGCAATTGTTCAGTGTCTATCCAGGAAAACATTGCTTGCAATTTTATCCTGATAGGTTTATAGAACAACCTTCTAGGAACCAAATCTTTACCCATATCTAATGTTTGCAGAAATGAATAGCAATAAACGCAATGAAAAGCATTTTCTCAAAAGACAGGGAAAACAAATATTTTCCAAACAGGGAACTTGTATTTGAGAAACTTCTCCTGCATGAAGAAATACCTCATTGTTAATGTCAAACTCTACCGGGGAGATCGAGATGTCTTTCAAAGGTGAAGGTTTGCTGACTTCAAGACACTTTTTATTTGTTTTGAAGATTTTTAAAAAGCAGTTTTGGAAGTGTTTTTTAAAAAGAACCAGCTACATTTTCTATTTCTAGTGGTTTCTATCACTCATACAAGTTGATCCCTCTTTTTCCTTTGCTTTTAGCAACGATAACTGAAAAAAATACTTCATTCTGCCATCTGTTGTTGCCAAGATTTGTGGCAATTGATTGAGGGAAGAGGAAGGAATTACTAAGAAATAAGTGATTCAGCTGATTTTCCTTCTCATAGTTAACCCATGTTGCACTGGTAGAGTAGGTGATATTTTTCTGGTTATGTTTTTTCCTCAGGTTTTCAGGAAGGGGTTTTTCAGTGTTTGCCAAGAGGAACAGGTGCCCTCTTTCTCAAATTTAGAAAATCTCAGAGGGAAACACTATTTAAAGAAACAGACTGTAGAAGAAAGGGGAAAGGTAAGATGACACTAAACATGAATTTAGATGGTGTCTACTTTCTTTATCTATTTCTAGGTAGTCTTGTCCTGTTTGACACTGTTCACACTGATTTTCCTCAAACCATTATTGTGTTCCTGACACCATTCATACGGCAGAAACAGAAGGAGTACATCGTATATATTACAGTAAGAAACATAGATTTCTAAATATTATTTTTGTGGATTCAAATTGGGAGGCTAATTCCAAAAATCCCCTTCTTTTGGGCAAAACACTAGATTTTGGGGAAAATACATTTAGTACTTTTCTCAAGGAGACCTGAAGAACAAAGGAATAACTTACGTTCTATTTCTTTCATGCCTTCACTAAAATATTACCTTAATCTGCTTTTGCCCACAGTGTGGTAGATAATTAGGGGTATTAGAGGCATCCAAAGCATGAAGTCATCATTGGATTCAGGGTCAGTGGTGCCCCTCTGACTAGTAATGAACTGCCTTACTGAGTAAGCTTTTGCAGCTTCTTCATTTAAAAACGTACAGGGGTGTCTGTACTTTTCCTGTTCCCTTTGCACAGAAAGGGCCCATGCCTCCTCAGGAAATGTAATAATTGTCTGAGGAAAATCAGTAATTCATCCTTTACAAATGCAGTGTATGACTTATTTGTTGTCTTCAATAACAACAGATCCACAAAGGACTCTGAATGGATTTTTGAGTTTTCAGGCTACAGTAGTTGTACGTTTGCTTTTATCATTTCATCTCTTTGTGGTAGTTCTTGTCCACTGTATTCCTAAGATATAAATAATTCAATTTTATTGATATGAATCAGTGTGATTTTTTTCAAACCCAATGAAATGTGCAAGAAAGAAACAGTTAATCCAACACAACACTGTGCTTCCTTCATAAAAAATGAAGGTAATATTACGGATGGCTGCCATAGAACATACGAAATATATGAAGACTTCTGTTCTAATCTGCAGAAATAAGAAAATGTCACAAATGTTATGTGAAATTAGGCTGGTGATATATTAGTAATTACTTTGGCTTGGGGAGCTGGGCACATCTAAGTCAAGACTAACATATTTTATGGGCATAGTCTTTAGACAACAACAGGCTTATCCTGATTTATGCCACTGAAGGACCAGGTCCAGTATGGCTGAGAAGAGGTCTCATGTTACTGGAACCCTTTCCTACTGCGGTATGGCTTTGTTTTCTTACAGCACTTGAAGTCATTTAGGAGCAAATTCAGTTTTCATTTACACTGATGCAGCCTGAAAGCTGCAGGGATGCAATGGTAAAAATGAGCAAAAATTTCTTTCGGTCTCACTGCAATGTAAGTAGGGGCACTTGTTTTTGTGTTATTCTTACCAGTGCTAGAAGTAATGAGGAGAGGGCAAGAAAGCTGAGCTCTTATGCCCAACCAATGATCCTGATGGCCACCACTGATGAAGAGGGTGGGAAAACTGCCCTGATCTGCCTTGTGCTCAGGGAGCGGCAAATACAGGAGATCAGCATTTGAGGCTGTCATTGTCATACTTCCCACCAACACAAGATGAAAAAAAGCAAAAGGACAACTGCAAACAATCTTGAATTTACACTTTTACGTGTTGCATCCTGTCCTTATTTTTCTATGATATACTTCATTTTTGCTTTTTAACAGTGGCACATCATCCTACACAGTAGGATTTGGGCTTGTGAAATGGTCAGCTTGGTATGCAGGGATGCTCAGTGATGGGAATGAATGTGGGTCCAAGTAATAAAATGGGACACTGTTTGCCACTACCCCGCCTTATCTTAGCCAACGAATTCTTCAGTCCCTCTGTGCTATCATCCCGATGAGCTGTACCACCTGTAGGCTCAGCAGCTATGGCACCAAGTGCAAATTTGTTACTTACAACTGGCTGTACATTGGTGAAATTGGTGAAGGGAACTTTCCTTTTACCAAATAAATAGCTAATCAAGGTTGACAGAAAATAAAGTAAAAGGTTAAAAAAAACCCCCACACTTTTTTTCTTCAAATTTAAATGATATAAACTAAAACCACAAACAAACAAAACCAAGTCTCTCTAATACATTTCTATTTTAGTATCTTTAGATGCTTCAAAGCAAATGGAACTGTAGAGGAGCAGAGAATCAGACAGTGGACCATATAATCCATTATTCAGAGAGATACTTCTAAAGAAGACACAAAAATTTCTTCCCATATAATCTGTTGTTTGCAGTGACCATGTGTGTTCTTATCATATTCTCCCTTTCTTAATGTCCATAAATGCATATTTGCTTTTTCTTACTACTGTCTTCTATAAAAAACACAGTTATAAAAGAACAATTTCACTAACAGGACCTGTAAGTTGCAGTCGTAATTCAAATTCTCCCTGCTAAGGAAGCTGAAGTACTTTTTTTTTTTTTTTTTTCAGAAAAACTTCAGACTATTTTTGCTTTTTTTGTCAAGTATTTCCTTTGTCATTAAATAGTTATAATTGCTACTTACTCTTGTTGCTGGATTTTTTTTTCCTCTTCTGATAGTAACAGTAAAAACTTCAATTGGTTTCACCTTGTAGAGGGAGTGACACTTCTCTCCATCCTTTAAGCAATGTATTTGTCAATTAAATCACTTTGAATATTTATTTGGGAAGCAGCTCCCAGCTTCTGTTTATTGTGCAAATGCAGCAAGTTATCTTAGGTATTGTAGTGACAAGTTATCCCCTCTTTTATTCTGTTTTCAAAGAACTCAGCTCTGTGTAGAAGCTGCAGGGCTGCTCATGTGAAAATGGGCTGTGTATGCCCTGGGAGTATTTTTGGAGGGTCAGATCATCCCATTCCACATATGTTTGCATAAGAAACAGAAAGGTGGAAGAAACCTTGTCTGTGTTTTCTGCCTAGGTCGGATTGCCAATGTCTGCAGGTTGGCTCACAGATGCGAATTGAGTGATATTGTCTCCTTTTCCTGGATGGCTTTGAAAGAGCTAAAGCAAGGTAATCAGTGAAGAATTCAGCTCTCCCTGGTTACAGGCAATTTGCCTGTCAACTAAGGAGTGGTTCCAAGTTGGTTTTTTTGGTTCCATTTTTTAAGTGGAGCTCTTTTGTTATTCCTAGAAAAATATGAAAAGATTTCTCCGTTTAGCCTTTGTTCCCACTTTGCTAGAGAGACCCTACTCTGTTAATAAACAGTAATGTACTTGGCTTTATGGTCACTCAAAACTCTAATTAGGAGCACACCCTTCAAAACACTCCAAAAGAGGATCTCAGAGAAGCGTCATTAAAATGAGCATAAGACCAATGGGCTGGAAAGACAAATTAAATAAAAATGCATCCAATTCATAATTAAAACAGTGCTGTCTTTGTGATTTACCTGCAGTTTATCATCAGGAATGTCTCCCGTTCAGCAACGCATATAGCTACATTAATAACATTGTCTGCTGTAAATTAACATTGCCTCTTGGTTCCAGATTATTCATCTTAATGTTTTAATCAACTGTAAATCACAGAATATTGGATCCTATTATATTTCAGCTATTCCATCTCTCATGTTCCTTGTTTCCTTCTCCTCCCACCAGTTGTGCACATCCATCTAAAAGCGGAATAGTTTTACACTAAAAATAAAATTAAAAGGCCCCGAGGATTTCAGCTTCTGTTGCACTCACAATTGCTCACCCTTTCCAGTTTGTGAGCAATCATCATTTAACACAGAAGTGAAGTCAGATTTCCTAAAAAGAAAAAAAAAAAAAAAAAGCTTGATGACAGAATGTGTTTTCCTGTAAATCACACAGATGGAGCGAGACACAACGATTGTAATGCAGGGCTGACAATCTTTTACACTGTACAGCCATCTAATATTGGTTGCCATAAACACTATAAATCAATGCACAGTGTAACTGTGCAATGCAGTTTAAAACACCAGACTCTGAACCTGATGCAAGATGCCAGCAATAAAACATTTACCTCTACCTCAGTCGCTTGTTTACAGCTTGTTTGCTGGCTTTCTAAACTTTCTCATGGTTCACACTTGACATCAATTGGTATGGCAAAGGGAGCATAAATGAGGAGTGAAACAGACTTCCCAGCCATTGAACTTGGTCAAATAGCTTCTGGCAGGCCGTGACTGAAGCAGATTGTTTTCACTTCTTAAAGCAATTTCAATATAATTTTTTCTTTTATTCATTGCATCCTAGAAATAATTTAAAGAGAGTTAGTGTTTTGATGACTGGCATTAGAAATCAATGTGACTTAAAGTTGAAATCATTGACTACTCATGGCTCCTAATGTTTCTGTGACATTTTTCTTAGGAGCTGGATGTGTCTCTCATCTGCAATGCCTGGGAGCGAATGGATGCCTTAGATGGTTTTTACCGGGTTTATATTAACGTTCAAGAGTTTAGACATTCATAAAAAATTTTACCCGAGCCTCTCATTTCTCATCAGTGTTTAGCTTGAGAGAACTCTTTGTTGTGTATGAATCCTCTATATCATTACTCATGTGACTGGATTTGACTGTGCTCCATTGCTGATCTGGGTGTATTGGATAGGCAAGAGAGTATCAGCAAACTCTGCTGTGGAGGACAGAGACCTAAAAGCAGTTTGAGAACAGTGACAGCTCTCTAAAAGATAACAATAATAAGAATAAAGTAGCAGAGAGAGTTCTGAAATCCAAGATGTAATATACCTCAGGAAAAAGGTGAATTGAAGTTTGTGTGTCTGCTGTCTTCACTTGGCTTCTAGACTTTGATTCTCTCTAACCAAGGGCATTAACAGCTTTATGTAGAATAGTTCTGTGATGACCTGTGCTATAAAAATCCTGTCTTCTGTTCTGAGCCCCATTCTGAGTGTCCTTCTCCTGGAGATGTGACATTTAGAAAGGTCTGGTAATTCAGGTGCTTCCTTACACTGAACTAAAAGCCACGGAGAGTATGCTATTAGCAGCATGTCCTGTGAAGGTACAAGATATCTGAACTCTAGTGGAGAATACAGCAGATTCCACTTGCTACCACATTTCATTTAGCTTCCAAATAACTGTGGCTACCTGACCATACCAAACATGAACAAAGCAGCACTTAGAGTCTTGTGGGACTGGAGAGACAGTGCAAAACAGCCAGTTCCCTGGTCCACTGAATCACTGTGGAGTCTTATCCTGAGTACATTGGGCATAAGATGAGGACCAAAATCCACAGTTTGCAGGTCTGCATTGCCCGTAATTATGGAGAAACACAGCAGCTAATAAACCGGAAGATTAGTCATCTGAGCCACAGCAATCTTCTCTTTTAAATTTCTTTCTCTTTTTTTCATCCCTCATCACAGATTAACAGCAACTGCTAAACAGTGTGGGTTTTTGTAGGCTGCTGTTGTGATTTGTCAGCAGTTATTTTTCAAGTGCTCTTTAAAAAAAATAGCTCATTTCTCTGTTTTCCAAATCTTTTTTCCTAAAGCTGGGCAAAGTTCTTTTCAAGCATTTCATGGCTCCTTACATTCAAGCTGTAAGACACCGACAGAGAGGAAACTATTCAGGATAAAAATAGGAACATTCCATGGGGATCTGTCTTTAAAACAGTTACCGTTTTTGCCAGGAGAATGCATTTCACTGCAATTACTTTACCCTGTTCTTTAGTATTAAAATCTCTTTCTTCTCCTGTCCTCATATCTAAGCAGAGAGGTAGGGCAGCTGTGAGAGGTAAAGGCAAATAAAATGAGCTCTAAATACAGCAGCTATTAGTGACAAGTTCTGGAATTATGACACCTGGGCAAAATAAAGCTAGCTATTCAGAGTTC
Source organism: Stercorarius parasiticus (assembly GCA_013396915.1). Taxonomy (NCBI): domain Eukaryota; kingdom Metazoa; phylum Chordata; class Aves; order Charadriiformes; family Stercorariidae; genus Stercorarius; species Stercorarius parasiticus. The sequence continues at coordinate 7,382 of VWZL01003441.1, read as the reverse complement.
ACTATTTGTTATCTGCTACTGCTATCTGTGACCTGATGTTGGGGACTGTATTAGCTTATTAAACATCACAGCTAAAGCAGAGGAGGGGAGAAGATTTGTATTTTCCGAGTGAATTTTAATTCTTGGTATTGGATGAAAAGGAGGCATTTCAAAATCAATAATTTACAAAGAGAGTTTAGCCTTTACAGTCATTAAAAGCTGAATTGTAAAGACAAGTTAACAATTGTGGAATCCTCTTAAACCTGTACAAAAACTTCCTGAGCCTCAAACCTAGTAAGAATTCAGATCTGTATTTTGGGGATTTGCACCATGCCTGGCTTTTATCACTAGCATAAGTTATTGTGGTGAAAAGAGTTACTGTAACTTACATTTTTTCCTTAATGCAACTTAATACAAGTGAAACACTACTATTTCTTTTAAAAGAGGGATGCAACAAAAATTATATGATATGACATTCTTGAGCCTTGCAAATAAATTCTTCAGTTTGCCTTAAGTATAATATAAAAACTAACTGGAGAAAATCCTGATTAAATTAACTGTAGCATGATTTATTGCTCCAAAATTCATGAAAGTTGATTCAAATATCTGAACATTTTTGGTGCCAACTAGAAGTGGTGGAAAACAATGTATACTGTCTCTCCAGATTACTGTCTTTCTTGCTGGGTCTCTATTTTAGGTGCTGTTATTCAAGGTTTTCACGCATCACTGTAAGACAAATGGGAAATTCCCAAAGGCCTTCTGTGTCCCAAAGTAGAAGATCAGCTTTACGTAACTCCTTTATCAAAAGTGCAAGTCAGTGCTGAGCACTTCTATCACATTCCCGATTTGAATACGCTTTGATTAGCAACACCTTTGATCCCTATGTCACACAGGAGAATTTACAGGTGTAAATATTTTAGGTTTCTTATTAGATTATCAAAGCAAAATTCGTGACAGACCATGGAGATAGCAAGACAAATTATTATTCTTGACCTGCTTTGCTGGTTTCATTATATATACATATATATAAAAAATACATATATACCTGATTTAAAGTCCTTAAAATGAAGGAAAGTAATGACAGGAGTATGTGAAACAGCTGGTAAGCTCCTTATGTATCAGCTGGATATTTACTGCATTGCGTACGCAGGTTTTGAATACAGAATGATGGTAATAGGTTTTTCATTTTACATCACAGCTCAAAAAAAATCTCCTCATGGAAATGAATTGAAAAGATACATTAAAATAAAATAACTCCCACGTTTTCACTTAAACTGACAAAAACAGGGAGATTCAAAGACTGGTCCCCGCTACTTTTTCACCTCATTGTGAGCATTCATTTCACAATGCATTGCAGTACACAGGATTGTGCTCTCCTCTACGATCTGTTTCAGTAGTTTAATACAATAGGATCAGTTAATAAAGATGGAGTGACAACTTAAATTCAGAAGTTCCTTTTTACTGATTATTTGAAACAGTAACATTTTTTAAAAACTAATTGTAGAGTTTTATATATATTTAACTCTTTCGTAGTACTTATGGCTCACAGCTATCAAAGATCTTTAGAAGGAATGATAAGTGACATTGCATTACGTTTATGAAATGTGGTGAGATGAATTAGGAGCCCCAGTATCATTGACTTTCAGTAAGATGTGCATTCCTAAGTCACCAGATGCTTTTGAAAGATATAGCCTTTTCATTTATGTAGAAGCCAAAGAACTATTGAAATGACTTGCAGAAGGTTACACAAGAGAAATGGAACCACATCTCTGTTGTCTTGACTCTGAGCCCAGGATTCCAGCAAGATGCTAACAATGCCTCTGTGCTGGTGAATGAAATCATGTCATGCACATCTATAACTTAGTTTGTTTTAGGCAGCTGGGCTCTCTATTTGTAGAACAGTCATGGAAAAGAAAATCAAATTTCTTCCATTAGAGCCTGGTTGTATGAGATTCTGAGCACTTCATCTATTCTCTGAAGTCAATGGTAGTTCTGTCCTATCCTCCTTTCCTATTGGTAACTGAAGGTTTGGTATAAGGCTAGTTAAAGAGAGATGCCTGTTGATGGTCACCTTGAATCAGGCCTTATGATAACTAGGACTATTGAAGCAATAGAAATTAAAGATTCCTCAAGTTAAGTATGACAGCCACAGAACATTTTCCCCAGCATACACATATTATTGAATATGCATAACAGAAGATATGGTGGAAAGAACTAAGATTAATTAGATTCTGCTGAGCCAAATGGCATTTGACACACATTATACAGTATCTGCATATGTTATTAAAACTATGAGTAAGTAAATGTCATTTCTCATTTCCATTTGCAGCATGGTCCATTTTGAAGCACAATAATTACATAGACATGACATCTGTGGTTTTTTTCAAAATGTCAAGGGATGCAGATTTTTATTTACTTGTGTTTTTAATTGCGTCTTGTCCACCCTGTTGGTTACATGCCCTTGTGATTGAAGAAGCAGTGTTAAGTGAGGTCTGCATGCAAATTTTGTATTGCACAAAATTATCAAATTGGTTTTCTTTCCCATTATCTTTACATTTGTCTGAAAAATCTGTTCATAACAGGCACTGAATTGTGACCAGCTTCCTTTCTTTCTTGCAGTCTTCTAAACTATTCTCTCTCTTCCTTTTTGTTTGTTGGTATATGCCCCAAGAAAAATTTTGGCATCCAACAGTACTTAAATGTGTGAACCAGCTATGTACTTTGAAGAATATGCTAAAGAGCATGCTATATAATAATATTTTCCTCTTCTTGAGAACACATTAACATTGATGTAATACCACACTTTTGTTGAAACTCTTCTGGCCTGAGAGAGAAACTACATTTCCTCTCAGGGAATATTGGACTGTTGTTTGCTGTGCTCATCCACTTGGACCAGAAGAACTACCGTATCTTCTTTGCGCACAGCATTGTTCAGCTTAAAATCAACACATTTCTGTTCTTAATACATCATGCATATGGGATCTCCCAAAATAGCAAAGCACATTCAGTCTCTGATTTAACCTATGATATTTCCTAGGTATGCATTTACTTTTCTGCTTCAAATTCTGCTTACCTTGATGTGCACAAACAAGCTTGTACTATGCTTGCCAAGTGTGAAGGTGAAATATCAAATTTAAGGGATCCTTCTAGAGAACTCTGGTTGCTCTTGAATACCCCTAAGAGACCTCTGTCCCAAAGCCTGTACGATCTAAATACTTCAGATGAAAGTTTCAGGAGTTGCCTCTGAAAGAAAATCAAAAGAAATTAGGCATGCACAAGCTATTTAAATGAAACAACTGGTAAGAAAATCAAGCAAACTTCAGTAGAGTTCTCCACCTTATCTAAAGAACATAGACGATCCTCAGTGTGGACCTGAGAAAAAAGGGAAGACATCCACAAAGAAGGTAGATAATTCTTGTTGTGAATTGTACAGTTAGAAAAATGAAAAAAAAAACTCAAACCCAAACCCCCAATCTGCAACAGGCAGCGTGCTGGATCCTTGTAGCCAAGGGATAAACTGTGCTTCTTGTGCTAGTTCTTCAAATTAGAAAAAGAGGAGACATTGGTAAGGATGAGCATGCAATTTAATGGCACAGCAAGATACCTCGCAGGGTATCAACAGAGGGCACAGAACAATGCCAGAGGAGAGGATTGCGTAGATTTCCTTGTGAGATTTTGTAGGAGGTTGTGAGCTGCAGAAAAGAACAGAGTCTACACTTCACATGGCCTTCACCTCTGTTGGTGGAGGACTGCCATTCCAGATGTTTGGCTGGCTGGTGGTCAACACTAGCTTGATACTACAATACTACACTTGATAACAAAAAAAGTGAAAATGGTGAAAAGCAAGTGCGCATTTTGCACAAAATTAGGATGTTGGGAACAAAAGACTGATATATTTGAGGACTGAAAAATTGTGGTATTTTAGGAGCAGATGATTATAGCTAGATTATATTTGTAATATGCAAACAGAATAAAGTCGAAATCTGTCATGGATGTATCACAGTGCTTTTAAAAGAGCTAATTTCATAAAGCTTAAAATAATTATGAGTCACATTGATTTAGAGAAAGAATTAAGACTGAAAAATTTGAATAATTGGAGACTGTATAAGAATATTTTACTAGATGCTATGCAGAAACATTTCCAGAGATGAGAAATTCTCATATAATAATAAAATATTTTCCTATAATGGTGATAATTATGGCAGATGCTAAACAGCAGGCATTAAACTATCATATTTAAATTGCCAAATCAGGTTAGGCTGCATCCTGGACTTATAAAGGGTTGGCCAAAAAATTTTGGGCCATTACTATTGATTTTCAGTAAGCATTAGAAAACCAGGGAAGGTTTAGAGAAGTGAAAGCAAACTAATATCATGTCAGTATTTAGTAAGTTTATGGGGACAGCAGAATGAGGTATATGTTTCTCTTTCTGATATTGAGAGAAAAATAATGGAAGCAATATAATATTTTATTAATAAATTTTAGTAGCATGATTAAAAAGTTAAATGAGAGTAATTAATGTCACTGAACAAAGGTTTGTGGAAAGTAAATCTCACCAAATTGATTTTTTTTTTTTTACAGCGTTTTCCATGTTTGACTGATAAAGCTACCCTCTTCCCCCTGCAAGTCGTTAAAAGAATTTACCAAGGACTGTGGTTCATTCTCCACCAGTCTAATGAAGGTGGGTTTAGATTTGGGGTTTGTTTGGGTTTTTTCTGGTAGAAGGCTTGGTGTAGTAAGAAAGCCACACAAACAAACAAACTAAAATCAACAAAAAGCTTAAGGGAAGCCCTGCAGACTGAATTCTATTTTTAACAAAATAAATGGTCACACTGGCTTCTTATGGCTTATCTGTGAAAGCCTGGTAAAATGCTATACCTGCGAATAAAAATAGTGGCCCTTCTGATGCCTTGTGGTCATGCTGCCTTCACTTCCTTTTTCAATCAACATACTCCTGAACTTCAGGCTGTGACACACCAGGAAGTTCATACAATGCCAATATTCCTTGAGCTGCAATGATGGGTAAATTCACATGAGTTTTAAGTAAGTCATCAAATTGTTGGCTACATTGGTATTTGTTACCTATGCTCTGTGAGCTGCTGAAAATAGCTAGCTTTTTTTGTTTAGTCCTACCTATCTGTAACATTCATGCTGTTCAATAAAGATCAAAGCTGCTTTTTGTGACTGGATATCAACACATGCTGCATAGCTTTGGGCTGTATTTTCTGTTCTGTCATAGCTTCAGGCTATTCTTAGCTCTCTTTAGCTACAACCATCCCCTTTGACCAGATCAGGTTATCAAAGAGTCTACAGCTCTTTGTTTTTCAGGGAAGGCTGGTAGAGGAGTGGGAAGAAGAGTTGTGGACAAGATGTTTCATATTTGATCTACAAAACAGGAGTCATGACCTTTCTTTTCAGGATCCATTTTCAGATGTTACAAATTAAACCAATGGAAGATTTATTTCTACAGCCAATTTTTAAATAGAACTAATGTTCTAGCTACATATTAAATATTATTTGTTAAATAATATTCAGACAAAATGATGAAAATGGGGACAGAATTAATTTATATGTATTTCTGCCCTGTATTCAGATTCCTAACTCTGATTGCCTGCCTCCATCCAAGCATTTAAAATTAAACTTTTCAAAATATAAATACGTGTTTATTATTTGTAATATGGTATTTTATATCTTCATCAAGGATTGATCTATCTAATTGAATAAGGCCAGAATGTATGGCAAATGCATTGTGCAGGGCTCAAACTCATCTATTTCCAAAGAAAGGAGGAAGAGACTGAGCTGTTTTTTCCAAATGAAAAATGGATGCTGCCTATCCCTAAGAAAAAATGGCTGGTCAGAAGTTGTGAGACCGCTCTGGTAATGCATCAGTTTATTTGAAGCATAGAGTGGAGACCATATGAACAGACAGTCAAGTCAGTCTGCTGACTTTCTACCAGGCTGGACTCCCTCGGATCATTACGTGACTAGTAGCTGGATCTCCCATCTCCAGAAGAACCAGATGCTGTTCTGAAAACCATTGTATCGTTGTGTGTGTTGGAGCTCGGTTCTTTAGTTCCAAAGGAATTGCAAGAATGACTGCTTTCTTGTTTATCTGGGAAAAAAACCCTGTGACTACTGGGAAAAACATTGGTGAAAAATCTGTGCCTCAGATGAGTTCTGATATAACCACTGTGCTGTCATCATCTAAATGTCAGCTACTATGTGGCATTTGCTGAGGAATATACTATTTCAGCACATGCTGATGCACATAGGTATCTATAGGACTGTAGAGACACTGCCAGGTACATGTCTCATTCCATCTCAGAGCTGACTTTTATTTCTGCTCTTCATAGACTATATCTCTGTGCTCTATTGCTCCAACTACTTGTATGTGGTTAGCTGAAAATCACACAGTTAATATGAGCGTATAACCACAGATCATTATCATCTGCAGCTCTTGGGGTACACTGATTAGTGGTTAGGTAGCAATAGTATTAATATCACGTTCTGGATATTGCTGACATGCTATGTTTCCCTATAGCAAGACTTTTCAGACAAGGGAATTAGCAGCAATACTGGGACAGTGGGTTGCCTGGTAATTGATGTAAATGGCTTGGTTAATGATTTTACTAAACCAAAGTGGCATCTGATTGTAATGGAAATGCTACACTGGTTGGAAAACAAGATATTAATTTAGAACATAAGGACAAGACGAAATAATGTTTGGGGATTGAGTAAAGGGCATTCAGCTTCTCAAGGCTCATTTCCTTTTTCTGTAGTACTCCATTAACCACAGGATGCTATCATGATTTTTAATGACCCCGATGTTTTTGCCTCAACAACTTTGTCTGGTAGACAATTCCAGGCACCTTTGATGGTTCACATGATTGATAGCATGTTTCTTTGTGCCTGCTTGGATTTCATTCTTTAATTTCTCAGAAGGAGCTCATTGGGAATCATCACTGCAAAGGAAAAATTAATTATCTTCTGTTGTTCTCATCATAGTAGCAAGTGGCTGGAATCGAGACACATTTGCACTGATGCTCTACATTTAATGGCATTGTATAATTTCATTTAATTTCATTTCTTTTTATTGAGTAACACTCTAAATCAATTTTTAAAGAGTACCTCCATACATTTTAAGGCAATTATTAGTGCTGGGATTCCTAGATTTTGGATGAGATGTTTCAGTCTGAAGGTAATTAAATCTCCCATGACGATTGAAACCACCTTAGGAATGTCATTTTGCCAAGAGGTGCCAATAGGCCTGAGATCACAGAATCATAGAATCATAGAATCTTCATGGTTGGAAAGGACCTTTGAGATTATCGAGTCCAACCATACACACAAAAAAAAATCCCCCTACAATCTTTGTCACTGGAACATGCCCTGAAGTACCAAAT
>VWZL01003435.1:3255-123943 GCA_013396915.1 Stercorarius parasiticus | reverse complement strand
GACGATGGACTTCTCAAGGAGGCTCAGAAAGTCATCCCCTCACCGTTCTCTGAACCTACTGCATACAGCCATTTTCCTACCTCAAAACATACTCCTCAGGTACATTGTTGCTGTACCAGGATAAAGTATTTTTCGACTAACTTGCTAGCCTCACTTTAGTATTAGCCTGCAGAAATTTATGTATTGTACAGTTTATTGAGAAATTAAATTAGTGCTAGCTTTGATTGCAGTAATTGCAAAAAATCACTGTAGTAGCAGATGCATTCTATATACGGCTATAAAAAAAAGATTTTAAGGGATAATTTTCAACGGGGTAATTTTAAGCTAGGTTGTCTCATCTCAAAAACATCAAAGTGACATGTTTTCACAGTCAAATCTTAATTATTGTATTTTGCAGACCTGTTGATAAAGCCTACAGGAATTCTAATTAGTCTGCTTCTGCATTACTGCTGCTGCTGTATATTCCACTGTTCTCAGCGTGTGTTCTCCTGTTGCAGCTTTCTCAGTCAAGGATGAATACAACCACTGGAATCTTGGCTTCAATCCAAGTTACAAAACCTGAAGAACTTATTTATTGTTTTAATCATCCATTTATTCATCCTCTCCAATTGTCTATCTCTAGCTTCCTATATTCAGAGAGCAAAAGAAAATCTGAGTTCCTTAAAATCATAAATCTGCTCTTTTGCAAATGTGATTTTAAATAATAAAAAACAGTAAAAATGAATACTAGTAATAAAGTGACAGTAATAAAGTAACAATAAAATAAAAAGGAATAAAAAGCAAAAAGCATTTAAAGTAATGATTTTACATATCCAGACTTAACATGAATAGGGAGAATTCTAATGGGACGTTAAAGCACTACATTCATCTGCTTTTTGCAATGAATTATCTCCCAAGGAAAAAAGTTCTATTATACAGAAATTTGTATTTTTAATATCTCTATTTTTATACTAAAGAAGCACTCAGTAGCTTAAGTTTGCTGGATGTCGTACATGGAACGAACTTTCTCATTGGTTTTGTGATCTTCTGCAGTAAGAGTTAGTGATGGATGCCGGTTGTGCAGTCAAAAATTTAATACCCCTATTTAATTCCCCTTCCCCCTTTTCTTCCAGAAACTACGTAATTCACTTCCACAATGTTTTTAGTGCAAAGACAAGATGCCAACTATTTATTTAAACAATAATAGCAATTAAAAAAAAAAAATCACAATGGAAGGCTGGAACTGGAGTAATAAAAAACACCAGTGACTTATTCTTTTCAACTTGCAACATTAGTACTTTCAACATAAAATCTACTTTGACGCTAGTTTTGAAAGTAAGTTTAAGTTTATAAGATCGTATTTATAATAAATTTAAATAAATATTAGAGTTTGAATCTAGAAAACACTTCTCAATGAAGCACTGACCAGAATAATCCTGTAAATCAGAGGGTCATATCCCCGAGCAGATATGTTGCAGTACACTGGATAAAGAAAGCGAAAGCTAAAGATTTCAAGTTGAATGCAAACATTGCCCTTCTGCCATTCAGTGCCTTACCATAGCCCAGAGCATAACAGGGATTACAGCGTACTGTATAAACTGGAAAAGGCTTAAAGGTTACAGAATCACCAGATGACAAATCCTCGCTGAGTTTAAGTCACCTGAGCTCAGCGGACCTAACGTGCCATCAATGTTATTACTATTAAATGAACTCTTATGAAGCCCTGTAAGTCTTGTTTTCATGGAGATTAAATCACGTGATGTAAATCACTGTATTTACGCATAGCAGAGGACGCAATTAACAGGACTGTCTTTCCAACTTGCACTACCAGAACAGCACAACAGAAAACCAGCCAGAAGTCTTCGTACTTAGCTAACAGTTTTAAGCTTGTGGCATTTTTCATTTGAATTAGGATTCATTTGAATCCTAAAAGCCATAAAAGATAAACTGGGTTAGGGTTGTCAACAAATTCTTCTGGCGATTTGGGTTTTTTTGGGGTTGGGGTATTTATGTTTGGTCGGAGTTTTTTTGAAAGTACTGTTTTATCTGTAATACCACTCTCCGAAATATTCTGCTACGAGAACAAAACGTAAAGACTATATCTGTTAACCAGGAATTAGTATAACAGACCTCTTCATCCAGACCTCGTTGTGTTTCTGCTAGGTTTATTTAATTACTTTAATTACAAAAAGAGAAATAGGAGTAAAATAGGAGTCTTCAACAAAAGTTTGATATGGAAATTTTCCTTCAAGAAAGAGCAGCAGTTGACACTGGGATCAAAGGTCTCCAAATAACAGTTGTACAAAGTCTGACCTAATTGCTGTTGAAGCCACATGGATTTATGCTTCACCCTAGACAGCATACACACCCGTACCTTAGATCTAAGGAAGCTTTGGACATTCAAAGCATAGGTATCTTGGAATTTCTGAAATAAATTGACCGTCAGGTTGGAGGACAAAGAATTACATTCACGACACACAATATGCATGCTGTGACATAGAACATGGCTAAACCCACGTAATACAGACTCATATTCCAAACATTTCATCACACAACTATGGATACAGAAGTGCCTTAGAGGCAGATGACTAATCTTCTGATCATATTTTGTCTTGGAATTAGGCACTTCACTCTCCAGACATACCTTAATGTAACAGCAATTTACTGAGGAAAGCTTTCTAAAGCCCAATGATTTAACCGACTGGAAACACACCAAGCTGACAAAAACAAGCAACTCATTTTGAGAAACTTGCAGAGTTTTTTAGATAATTTTTGCACTATGCAATCACAATTTAAGACATTTCTAACTACAGTAATACAGGGTATCTGAGACTGAGATCTACCCTACTCTATCCTGTAACAGCTGCTGGGCTTTAAATTCTCATATTTTCCCTAACACTAGAGGAAGAAAAGCCATTAAAGGCAACAGGTAATGTGAACAGGGGAAACACGTTGGGCAAGGAGCTGAAAGACTGTATCGAGCAGAATACTGCTTAACTTTACAGCTTACCTTAAATCACAGCCACTACAGAGATGCGGAGTGAGTACATCACTTACTGTCATGAGGAACAATACCATGACCACTCCAAATTATTCATACGCTCAAATTGCTAATTGCCAAAAAAGCATTAGAAAAATTACAGCCTTCAAGTACATAAAAAGTGGCTTTCCACCAAGCTCAGAAAAAAATATCACTATACTAAATTGTCCGTTTCTCCTGCTATATTACTTGTACACACAGTAGCAGTGATTTATAGTCCAGCTGTGTGACAGACAACTGTGTCTTTATGTAAACTCTCTAGGACACCTTTTTCATAAAAGTGAAGAGTGATTTAGCTGCATGAGTTCCATTAACATTAATGGCTGCCACATGGCTAAATCCCAGTGCCCCACTCTAAAATTTTATCTCTCTGTGTAATTAGAAATAATTTTCTCTGAACTGACTTCCTTTCTAAGTGGTTGTGTGAAGAGAGAGCAGAAAAAATATTGCAGTGCCAGTCCACCATGACACTGGTGACACAGCTCTTAGAGAACACCCAAGAAATTATTTTCCATGATTCTAACCATTTCTCTCTTGCTTTCCTAACTTCTTAGTTCCTTCCTCCAAGGTATTTTGATTGCTGAAAACAGATTTCATGTTCTTTTGTCTTTCACAAGAGGTACAAAATAATAATTATTTTAAGCTTTCCCCTCTTAACAATTCAGCCACGGAAATCACGTATTTATGTGCTTCTATTTCTTTGGGCCTGCTACATCCCATCAATCACATCCTACACAATGAGCTAACAGCTCGTAAACACACCCCTTTCCTATGCTTAGGTAACTGGTTGTTTTAATCTTTCAGAGCAACTCCTGCAGTCAGATTTTCTCACCAGGCCTGAAAGATTCTTCTACATCTGCTTCTCCGAGTCATCTTCAATAACTTAGTTCCCCACTATTCCGACCATGACGCACAACCTCATGAAATAGTCATCTTGTGCATACACTCACATGTGTGTGTAAAATGGAGAATGACAAAAAAAAATTACTTATCCACATAGAAGAAGTCTGTATAGGCCAAAAAAAACTTTCAGAAAAGATTCAAATAATCTGCCAGAAAGAGATGGACAGTGAAGTGGATTGAGAACAATCCTCAGAGGCTTGTGATGAGCGGTGCAGGGTCCAGTTGGAGGCCTGTATCTGGTGGTGTTCCCCAGGGGACAGTACTGGGTCTGGTCCTGTTCAATATATTCATCAATGACCTGGATGAGGGGAAAGACTGCACCCTCAGCACGTTTGCTGATGACACAAAGCTGGGGGGGTGGCTGACACACCAGAAAGCTGTGCCGCCATTCAGCGAGATCAGGACATGATAGTGTGGGGCAGAGAGGAACCTAATGAAGTTCAACAAGGGCAAGTGTAGGGTCCTGCACCTCGGGGAGGAATAACCCCATGCACCAGTACAGATTAAAAAAAACTATCAACTTAATAGCATATTAAAAACGTTTTACCATTATAAGCCACAACTGTGAATTACTCTGTGCCAAGAAACTCATCAGTCTGGTAAGGATCTCTGATAAAAGCTCAGCACAAGTATAGAACAATTTATGCCACAGCCATGGTTAAAGCATCTGAGAAAATACTTGATTGCCAGGAACACCAAGCTACTCTGATTTCCTTTTTTGTTTGTTCTTTTTTTTATTTTTTAGCAATTATATACTTTTTTTTTTTTTAAAAAATTGCAGTACCAATGGCTGAGAGAACATCAATTTGTTCATTCAAAACCCACCTACTGTGCACGGTGGGTATCCTTCCATTTGGCAGATACATGCCTTACGTTAAAAATAAATGCAGTGCCACTGCCTACTGAATGGCTGAAATCCAACATTCACAGGTACTTACACAGCAGCTCAAAAGAACAATGGCTTTATACTGTATTGGTAAAATGCAGAAACATGTTATCCATCTTACTATCTGTTGATACTTGATTACTACACTATAAATAACCAAAATGGCAACGCAACACAGTTTTAATTGAGAACTGTGCGACATGTGGATACAGGTAACTAATCCTCATGAAGTCCTCCAACATGAGTTAGAGAAGTATAAGATCCCTTACACAACTTTTTTTCCAGGTAAAACAAGAAGAGAATAATTAATTGTCTGCCATTATAAAAAGTGATCAGCTCAATTTAAACAGGCACAGCATGAGTCACAAGTCAGATTTAAGACAGAATTAAAAGGTGACAAAATACAGGAAAGGCTCAGAAACAACAACAACAAAAAAAAAGCAGGATACTTTAGAGGTGCTGACAGTGACTCTGGGCACACGTGTTCAATAGAACGGAACAGTTCCATTTGAAGGGATCTACAACGATCATCTAGCCCGACTGCCTGACCACTTCAGGGCTGACCTGTTCAGAACAGCATTCATACTACCACTACCAAAAGGAGAAGGAAAGGACAGACTATAAAAAATAATATTTACGTCCAGGCAGATATTTATCAATATGCCTGTCAATTGAGAAATATTTATCTAGGAAGAACTGGACATTAACAACATCGATGAAAAACAGCTGAAGTTGACTGCCTCATCTCACTTTTCCTGAAACTTGTTTTGCCCAGTGAAGCCACACAGAAGTAACAGACAAACATGACAGAGGTTAAGCTGGATTCATTCCCATACTCAGTAGGACTGAAGGAGACAACACCAAAGTTTTGTTATCACTTTGGTGCCTACTAGGCTGTCAACATTTGGATTTCCACAAGAATGGAAGTATAGATACTTTCCTCAAGGCTTCTTTTGTTTAATAGACAGAAAAAACTTCAACGCTATCCAAGACACAAAACTAATAGTCTGTGAAAACAACATCACACCCACAGTAACACATCATCTTTTTAAGTATTGGTGCTTTTATTTGCGAATGGGTCTTGGACTTCCTTTTCCTTCTCAGTTCAGTACATCTTTATTTCCAGTTTTTATCTTTCCTTGCAATCTTCCCCTCTTTTCCCTGTCAGCTTCCATTGCTTTTACTGTTAAATTGATCTTATTCCTGAAACCTTTCATGCTTTTCTCCTGTCATTTTTTACCATTTTTATTCCTAAATCCATATTATTACTTCAGACTTTTTAAAAAATCCTTTGCAGTTTTTAAACTTTCTTATATTTAATCTCTTTTACCTCTGTATCTGTCAATCTTTCAAAGATCTGCACTAGACATAGGCTTCTCTTATGTCTTTATCCATCAAGTTTCTCCGGAATTCATTAAGTAGGAAAACTTGCAAATTGACAAGTTTTACTGCTCTCTAAACAGGAGGATTATATTCTCACTTAAAATGATCTTTATTAAAATTGCTGAAAAAGGTCTTAATTCTAGATGAACAAGTTATTAGTTTGCATTTGTTTAACCTTGGCTGAAAGTAAAAATAAAACTAGCTTGAAACAGCCATAAAGTAAACTTCTCATCCAAGACTACTAATATACCTAATACCCAAACACCAAAACTTTCATCACCCGCCATCCTTGGTAGGAATGCTGGTTTTGACAGGTTTTGTTACATTTATTTGTAAACTATGCAAAATCATGAGGATTTTTTCAGTAGCTGTTCAATAAGCAAATTTTTCTTGCTGATTGCGAAAAAAAGAAAAAAGGTTGAAGGTAGATTTACTGATGAAAGGCTACAGAAGTTGTGGATTACACCTACACTAGCTGACTTTGTAGTTTGCATCTTCACATTACATGACAGAATCACTTGGGAAACCAGCACATAAACACGATTTTAGTTCAAAGCAAGCTCATGCAAGTAGTCATGAATATATTTTAAAGTTAACCATCTGAGAACAGTCGTAAAACTCATACAGACTACTTGCAGCATGGCAGGCACTGCTCATTGACAGCTAGATTCCTAGGAAGTACGAGTTCAGTTCCATAATGAGAGAGGACTCATCGTGCTGCTCACAACCAGGGTCAATCCATACCTCAAACTGAGTTTCAAAACTCATGCCAACTTTAATAGCTTCAGGATTCACTTGTAGATGTCAAACTCTGTGCAAGTAGCTCTTGCGAAGTAAAAGAAAAATCTCTATTAAATAAAAGTTGTCCCTTACCATATTTGTGTCCTGGAGTTGCACAGTAAATTAGAGTTTCTACAACTCTGTATCACCAACTGTAAAAGTATTAGGTACATTATCATACTGTCTGTTCATCAGGGTTAAATAACTCGTTTTTGACAAGCAAGGAAAATAGCACTCATTTTTCATTACCATTAGGTGAAATATGAGCAAATAAGACTGTCTAGGCAGGTAAGTCTCATGATTATTTCTCAACACAGTTTGCAATGAAATCAAGTTAAAAATACTCCAATTTTGGCACTGCGAAAGTAGAGAGAATGTGCCAATCTTAAGGAAATCTCCTTTACTGTGCACTGCTGCTGCCTGTAAAACTCAGCAGTAGTTTGTTTTAAATCTGTTGCTTCAAGATGATGTGGTATGATTATAATAAGTAAATATCTCGAGATTGTGTATTGCACACTGCCCCTCTGGGGGCAGTAATATCACTTGTTATTCTCTGTAGATTTACAAGTTGATGCCTCTGTTAAAACAAATTATTTATTTTAAAACAAAAACACAAAAAAAGGCAGCGGTTCTGCCTGGAAGCAGGTTTTACCATTATATATTATACATTTGATTGTTGAAATGAAGTCCTTTACATTCTTCCCCTATCTTCTGTCTACACCACCCACTTCAGTAAGTGTATTGAACTGCTCTGGGAATGACAAAACTTGCTATTTTTAACATTGCCACTACCTTATTTGCTAGATATTAAATCAAACTTTAATGCAGAGTATGAAAATCTTTCCTTGATTTTACTAGAGCATGACCAGAATCTAAGGTGTTTACACAATGCGAGTTGATCCAGTAACGCAAATATTTTTATAAGCATGAAGCTGATAGAAAATTTCAGGGTGACAATTCTAATAACAGTTGTACGACAATGACAGTGCAATACCTCTGCCGCCTTCTAGAGTATCCGAAACCCGAAAGCAAACTAAATGTTCAAGCTCCCTATTCTGTTCCATTCCATGAAGTTAATTGCATGATCTCTCTGCTGAGACTGCAAATCCTGGAAAGGTTTCTAACATTCAAAATTTAAGATAATAATCTCAAAACTCTTACATTCTGTTTCTGCCCTCTTTTCCCACAGCTGTTGATGCACTCTCCAGTAGTCTCTGACCTGCTAGCACACAGATTATTCTTACACTAGGGATTAAGGTGGGGATCCATCCCACCCTGAACTTTCCAACACTCGGTAAAATCCTTCAAGTCTTATTTCTCTCTTCTGCTAAGCACAGGTGATGCACACGCTAGCACCAGGCCTGGCAGCACAACACGCCAAAGAGGGAATATACTGCACCGGCACAGCAGACCATAGCGGGGACTTCCCTGGGTATCTCCAAGCTCACTTAGGCATGGGCCACAATGAAGAAGCTGGCACACCAGTCCTATTCATACTGGGAGCGGTGACCCAAGGGGGAAGCCTGAGGAGGTGGTAGGAATAAAGGTGTCCACCAAACCAAGCCGGCTTCTAGGAAAAAGGGGCAAGAGTAACAGAGAAAAGTATTGGAACCCACCAAGACTTTAACCAGTCATTCTATTAAAACAGGTTTTAATACCAATAAGACATTTCTGTTTCAGCCTGACGCAACAGCAACAAAAATCCCTGCTTTTGCTGTAACACTATGGAATGATGGACAGAGTTTATTTAGATATGGCTATATGATGTAGGCATTGACAAACTCAACTGTAGCAATGGCTGGCATAGCCTGGGGACACAATTATTCTCAGATCCAGATTTTTCATAACAATCTCCTGAGAGCTCTATTTTTCAAAGCTGAAAAGTACATTTCCTCAGAAATTCGATGACCGTTACCATCACGTATATCAGCCTAGATAAAGGCAGAAAAATCACAACATTTAGATATTAAAATATGCAGAAACAGAGTATTTTAGGAAAGTAAACTAATCCAACTGATGTGCTATTCCATTTAAATAGGAACTCTTCCTTCCAGTCGTCATTCAGGGGATCACTGTACATATGTCTGTGTCATAATATGAACTCCCTCCTCATTATAAACCTGTAGGCCTGCCTTCCTCCGAGTCAGTCTATAATTCTTAGGAATTTACTTCCACTAGACGAACTACACAAGGCATGAAGTGAGAGTTTCGGGCGGGAAGAAGTCACTTGGTAAAAGCCCCCGTCAAGATAAATTCCCTCGCATACAAAAAGAAGGAAGCTCATCAGTGAGTGACCTGAAGCAAGGATAAGAAAGATATGGAAGGATAACTCTGCAATTTGATTTCTATGCTATTTGTAACAATTCAAGAAAGGAAGATATTTGCACTATCTAGGTCTTTCTTACTGGCTTGTGCTACACAGCAACTGCCCAACATTCACATACTCGGTTGCCAATCATATAGATATATATTTTGAAGAGAGACTGAGACTGGAAATGGAAGGATACTCCTTTCTCTCTCTTTCCTGAGCAAAACCAGAATATTACAGAAACTATTCAACTGCCTAACCTTAGTCTACTTGAAATTACTGAATTAAATTGGCATTATCTTACAATCTCCTTTATTTACCCATCACATGCAGAATTTGTCATTCTATCACTAAGGAAAACCTTGAACATTCTAAATTAAGAAATCTGAGTTAGTTAAAAGAGATAATCCTGGACAATCTAACAGCTGTCATACCCTTCCAGAATGGGGTGAAGCCCTTCAAGCTATTATTATTAGTAACCAATTAGAAAGTACGTAAGAAAGATTCATAAGCAGAGTTAAAAGTTAAGATCTTTCTTTGCTAGAGAAGAAGAGTAGACCTTGGTGAAAGAAAGCGCTGACAGAAATGTCACAGAAACTGCACTAATGCCAACTGCACTACTAGCTCAATAGTTAGTATGCAGAAAAAAAAGTGACAGCAACGAACACTAGGTTATATTACTCTCCACAAAAAAAAACCCCACCAAACCTACCCAGATATAAATCAACTATATTTCTAGCAGAGAGGCTCTCATAAAACACACTTCAATCCAACACCTAGAAACTTCTGCTTTTCCAGTCATGATTTCTAAGGCGTTTATCTTAAAAACTCCCCATGCAGGAATTGAGGATCAACGGTCAGTTGCAACTGCTTGGGCAGCACAAGGCAGACAGAAAACTGCACAAAAGGAACAATTTCAGGAGTCCTTGGGAGGCATAAAACAAATTCTCTTCTGTGCCCCTAATTTCCACTATAGCAAATAGTTCAGGAAATACAGCTGGGATTCCTTTGATTCTCAATTGCAAAACACAGGGAGGGAAAAAAAGAGGAAAAAAAAAAAGAAAAGAAAAAGCAATTTAGCAGAGGTGATGGCAGCTCTGCGCAGCACTGACATCTCCAAACCAGCCTCGGGACTGAAATGATCTACACAACGGCCTCAAATATAGCAAGTTCTGCGATCACAAGTCTTACCGCAAACCACACCTACAAGCAAAATGCTCTGCCGCCCTTGAATTTGCATCCTATGCGTTTTGAAACAAATGCAACTAGAAGGGAGGTAATCAACAGGAAGAGTGACCTCAGAGACAATGCAGTAGTCTTTTTTTTTTTTGCACTTCTATGTAAAGTATCCTATGAGATGTGAATGGACCACTTGAACTAATAATGGAGAAGTTTCTCAACTTAAGTCACAAGTTTAAACCCAAACTACATCTGTTTTTTTTTTTTTTTTTAATTGACTGGACATGAAATAATCCTGTGGGGAGAGGTTCTGCTCCACCAGAGGAACGAGGCAGCGGGCAGCCTTTGAGACCACTTCTGTTTCTCAGTTCTGGCAGCAAAGAAACAGAGTCTTCAGTGTTGTATTACAGCAGCCCCTAGGAAGTAAATTCAATTATTAATTTCATCAGTGAATGAACAATTTAAAATTAGGGAATTAAAGTTTCATGAATTATATCCTGGATTACCAGCTTTTAGTCATAAAAATTTACTATGTAATTTTTCAGCAGATACAAATTATCAAGCCAAATCCAGTAACTGACCAATTTCATTGCCACCTCACTTCAAAGAAAACGTTTAACGGAGAAAACTATAAACCAGGAGCCTATTTAACAATATACTATTTTTGGTCCAGCTGCTTCAATTATTTTTGCCTTTAGCATCTGCCAATACTGCCATTTTAAGAATTTCAGAACTAACTGTATACCCTGATGAGGTACCTATATTGATTTCTAAATGAACGATTTGATTCCGGTGTATTCAGAGATTTGCTAATTAAAATGACTGATGGTCAATACCGAAGTAATTTATAGTTCTCGTCAACATATTTATCTTGTTCCTTAATGTATTAGGCACATTATGAGATACTAAAATGCATCAGTGACAAACTTTGAGAAGATAATTGATTAAGCCTGGGTATTATTCACTGTATTTGGAAAGAAAGCAAAAAGCCTGTACATCATTCAAGAGAACAGGATCACCCAAGCATCTCAAGATGGAATTTACATCATAAAATAACCTGGAATTGGGCAAACAAATAGGACAGAAGCAAGCAATTAAGCAACGTGTCCAGAATAGCACAAAGCTGGTGGCATAGTGGTGCCAAGAATATCTAGGGATTTATTTAAAATATCAACGCGATCTGCAGTAAGAATCATTAACAAATTACAAATAGTGCTATCTTCTATCTAATGGTATGATAATTCATAATGACAACTCATATCTTGGTACTTTAGTAGTTAAACAGCATCCATCACAGTAAGTCTGTGCACAAACTCATGTCTTATGTCTTTCTTGCTCTTTGTCCTAATGCAATAAATCCTAATACAGGTGGTTCTAACCGTCCACTCAACTTCTAGTTACAGTGTTTTCCAAAGCAGTTAATTCCAGAAGATCTACAAGAACATACATTCCCAAGTGTGATCTAAACACAAAACATAAACTTTTGATTTTTTTAAAAAAGGTTCTCGGCCCAAGCGTCCCAAAAACATTAGGATGGATCTGAGAAACTCGAATGTAGGAGAATGATTAGCAGCAGTGTGACCATCAATGAGACAACAGAATGGAAGGAATTCAGCAAGATGAAGACAAAAGCCTGTTACAACACATGCTAAAAGCTTAGACCTATGAACCTATGTCCTTTATATGCACATGTAAGCCTGAACTAGCATTCCTAGCATCTTCAAGGAGTGCTCAGCAGTGTTCAGGAAGGTGTTTTAAGATATGAGAGATTATATTTTATTATAGGGCCTATTATTACTTCTTAGAAATAGTATAAAAGAATATACAAACAAATGTCAATATAGTTAAGTCACTATTTAATATTCAAGATGATAATTAGAAGTTGCTATGGAGGGAGGAATTTATCTGAATATTGCAGTTTCACTTTTTGGTTTGGAGTATTTCATTGGCATAAAATCATCTCTCATGACATAAGAGATCTCAAATCTCAAAGTCCAGTGTGACTGAAAATAAATATAAAGAATTAAAAGTTAGGATTCATATATGTATTAAAGCTAATAGACCCATACTAGAACTAGCACGACATCTGATGAAATTAATGAGTGGAAAACTTGAAACCAACTAGTAATTTTCTTACACTAAAAATCACTGCCACAAATATTACTAATAACAGGATTTAAAAACTGATTAAATATTTATAGCTACAAAGAACATCCAGAATCATGACAGCGGCAATTACAAATGTAGAAGGGTATCAGAGAAGACCTGTGAGACACACGGGTGTTTTACATAGGCATAGAAAGGTTCTTGTGCCTCACCTCACAAGTTTTGTGTCACTTCGTTATCAATCTGAGCCAGTACGAAAATCCCTCTGATCTTGAAGGGATGTACATAAAATGACTGTATTGTAAATGTGGTAGATTAGGATGAAAAACGTTCTACCACTATCACATACAACTCTTATTCGTCCTGAATTTTGGCAGGGTTTTCTTTCCCCTCCTTTTTACTCAGGCACTTGATTAGTAAGAACTAGACTTCAAGAATCTCAGTAATAATGCTCAAGGTTACAACCATTTGGGATTTTAGAACTTTGTAATTGTGCATAAACTTTAACTAGATAAAAATCTCACATTTATACCTCAATGATAAAGTCTGCTAGGTTAACAACCAATATCAAATTGGAAATGATGATACCTACACATGAACAGCATTTTAGCAGAAAGGCAAATTCTCTTGAGAAAAACTGAAATTCTATTTAAGGTAGTAATGGTCCATAGCTACTATCAATAATAATTTTGAATTGCCTGAGTAACACACTCATCAAGTATCACTGGTAATTAATTGCTGATCCTAACACATTTGATGATTTCACAAAGTAATAAAACAGTTAATTCATCAACTATAGCCTAAAAAAAATTAAGAAATAAAATACTAATTAAAATTATAAAGAGTAAATTGAATTTGTAGTGCTCTCATATATATCTGGGTAGATACATATGGACACACTCTTCCTTAAGGAGAAGACAACAACAGTATTTTGTTTAAAAGAGTGTAATAGCAGTGGAGAGGAACATGAAGAGGAAAGTATGTTCTCTGTTGACCTCTTGAACAGAAAGGCAAATAAATTTTAACAAAAATCTGGGAAAAGGGTTGAAAAGACACAAGAAAGGATGCAGAAATAAAAGACCCGAAACTGATTGTAACAAAGTCAGTTCTCTGCATCTACCAGTAGATAATTGTGATGTTCTGAAAACTCATGGGAACTCACTTGCCATGAATTTACCATTTGTAAAAATGCTGTCTGCATCTGCCTGGAAGAAAAGCACCCGGGCTTAGTTTGCATTGTTGCAACACAGAGCTCCTGGAACAGGAGTTCAGTGTTACACCTTCACTAAAACAGAGATAGTATTACCTGTTTTGAAAGAATGCTACAATAGCCCGTTTCTCATTTAAATTCTTAAGTCCATGACATACTACTAGGTGTTGTGTTGTGGGTATTCTTTTTTTCCATAAGGAACCTTGTAGGAATAGCATACTAGCTTATGTTTTTCACTAAACTCTTGAAGGGTATGTCTAAAATAGTACCTTTTTCAAGCAAATGTTTTATTTTTTTTTTCCTGTTTTGTCCTTCTAGATTTTCACTATCTAAATAAAATATGAAAAAAATTAAGCTAGGATTGTATTATGAATTAAATACCAAACACTTCCTTCAGTACATGGAAGTTTCTCAGAATACTGGCCCAGTCAAGGGAGATTCATATAAACACATATGGATGACCTGCAGGAATTTAATACCTGTTACTTCGTAGGAGACAATTCAATATAACAAGGCTTTCAGTTTGATTGCTAATATGGGACTCCTTCATATCTTCTTCACGTCTTCTAATTGCTAATATGGGACTTCTTCACGTCTTCTTCATATTTGTGTCTTCAAACACATAAAAAGCCCAGCTCATAATGAATGAAAATAAATTGCTGAAGAAACACAGTAAAGCACACGTCTTAATAGTAGAATTAGTGCTTTTTCTGACTATAAATGGAAAATTGTCTTGTTCTTCCCTCCTTTTGGGGTGAGGATTGCTCTGCTCCTAGACAGTCCTGCTCTCTAGAAATTGCACAGTTCGGTTGGTCAGTTTGTGGTTCTCAGAACCAGTGCATACTGCACTGCCATCTTCAACAATGTATGCGGAAATAACAATACAGAAGAATCATTCTGTAAGGTCTAACAAGAGCTGTCAAGTCTTGCTGCGGAAAATTCTATGCATTTTTGGTCTAAGTATCTGCTTTCAAGTAGCATCAGAGCAGAATCTGAAACTAATTTTACTGATCAAGCCTAAGACATCTCCAAAGAAAAAAGTGAACATTCATACTTAATAGTGAAAGGCAAAAAGAGCCTTTGCTTAGAACAAACCTTTTGTTTTAAAGAAACATTTCAAAGAATACAAATTTAGTAATTGCATCATAGACTAAGTCATTTGCAACAGTCTGAGTTCTCTACAACAGACACAACTCCTGCTTGCTTCAAATATATAAAAGCTGGCTTTGGGAGCTCCAAAAACTAACAATAAATGACACAATTGTCAGCAGTTTAGGAATCCTCTGAGGGGAGGATACCAGCACACAAGGAAAAAGAGTTAAGCTCCTTAGACTTCGCTGTCATTATCTGCAAACTACATCTCCATAATGGAGACTAGACCGTAAGCACTGTTCTGTGGTTGGGTCACGCTGCCCCCACCTCCAATGTCACCTGGAAAGAATTTATTGACTCAATGATGAAAAATATGAATCACTAAAAATAAGAGAAACATTTTCATACCTACTGTTTCGTGTTGCCATGGCACTTTGTTTCTTTTAAACTACCCACAAGACGACATCTCGTGGCATTCCCAAAATTGGTCCCAGGGTATCCAAGACGTTACTACCTTGTCAATTTAACCCTGAGAAACTTTCTAGTATTTCAATGAGACATTAATAGTCTAAATATTCAACAGTATTACAATTTTTTCTTAAAACAAAAATAATAATGAAGTACTAGCAGAGTGGAATAAGAAACCCAAAAAGATTCAGAGAGAAAGACCTAGAGTACCCTCAGTGTGATATTTCCCAGTTCTGCCACGTAACATGAGTTCCCTTATGTGCAATGTAAAGGTAAGAAACATCCAATACTAGTGCCCGTGCACTGCACACCAAAACTCTGCTCTAAATTTGGAGGGAAGGACAGGTAACAGAATTTATCTGAGTATCCAAGGTCCTGGAAATGACACCTATCAGAATGCCCCAGAAATAGCATCAGGCTTTCAGGGTATTTGGAGCAGTTTGGTGTATGCTGAAGTTACGACTGATGGTTCGCAGGCTGCGTGTGGTTATCTGATACTCTGTTACGCAAACAGGGGGGTTTCTTGAAGTTTTCTTCCCCAACACATAAATGCAGCTCAGTTTTTTTTATTTCAGTTATTTTTCTAAACTCCCTGTCAAGTGACATTATTGCTTACATTACAACAAGATGTGCATCTCACCTCTTACACATCTACGTGGAGTGGAACAAATGACAGAGAATGATTACTATAACAGTGTCTTATTTTTCCTAGATATATTTTAGGCTATAATAATACACCACAATGGATTCCAACAGATTTCTGTGAGTCAGTTTGAAAAACATTTTTTTGCTGAAACAAAAGGTGATTGAATTGATCTATTTTTACGTAATCTCAGTCTGCAAACAGCTTATCGAATACATTAAATTAGAAAAAAGTCTTCCTCATAACAAAACTTAACTGGTTAGTAACCTTTGCAAGCACATGATGTTGTAAGTTTTGTGTTGGAATCACTCACTACAAAAAAATTCCCAGAAAAAATAAATTTAATTAAAAGTTAATTGGGACTGTAAAGGACCTTTGGAGGTCTGTAGTCCAGCCTCCTGCCCAAAAGAGGCTCTGAATTCAGACTGGTTTGCCCAGGAGTTTGTCCTGTTTTTTACCAAAATCCTCCAAAGATATAAAGTCCACAACCACTCTAGGCAACCTGTGTCAATGGTTAACCACCTCAGAATGAATAATTTTCAATGCAGAAGACTAATTATCAGCCTCCACATGCACTTTTAATTGCTCACATGGAATAAACACCGTGTCACATCTTATGAAGTGTCACCTCTGAGGTAGTCCCTTCAAGACTGTCTTGCCAGTATTCTTTGTTCATAATCTTATTCCAAAATACTGGTTATAGTTGAATATAGCTGGGTTGGGTGAAAGCATCAAATAATGATTTGCTGAAAAAAATCACATGTATTTTATAACACTTTTTTAGCAATCGACACTCATTATTATATACTTTCCCACCATAACATTAGAAAACTAAGCTCTGACAACTGTATTGTTCTGATTAACACAAATAAAAGGAAACAATGCTGCTCTGTATCTCCAAATCTATCCTTCTGAGCAAAGCAGACTAACAATTCATGGTTTGAAAAACTACAATTTAATTTCCATGAACAAAAATTACTTGATAGAGCCTGGATTGAATTAATTTTATACTTCTGGGAAAATCAGCAAACAATCTTTTATGTAACAGACTGAAATAGGAACAACTTTATGCAGACATTGCAACAACATGCCAGTTACCATGGTGTAGTCTCTGGTGAAATATATTTCCAATTTTCAAAGTTGAAAGACCTTCAATAATGGTAATTAAAGATGCTCTAATGCTTAAAACCCTGAATACACCAGGGATGGAAAAAGAGATTAAACAGTTTCCAGTGGCTTAGCATACAGCTGATGTTGCAAAAACGTACTGGGACACTAGCAGAGAACACCACATAGCCTCATTTACAGGCCCTCTCTGGAACCTCTGACTGCCAAACACTGCTGGGACTTGTTTTCGTAGTTCACTGGTTAGGACATGCCCATATCGTATTAGGGACCTTCCTAGCAGTTTGCCAGCACAGAGAGTTGGGTCCCAGCATGCAGGATGTCTCCTAGGCACATTTGAATTGAGTACATATTCAGCCCTTATTTGCAATTTAGCCGTTTTGTCCTCAGTTTTCTCTCTGTTACTGAAAATGTGCCTTCTAAATCCTTTTCTGTGTCTAAATTGAATAAATGAACTGATAGATAGTAAATAATATCCTCAATGGCACAACTAAATTTGATTTAAATTGGTAAAAAAAAAGTCAGCAGGGCAGATCACCAATCACCATTAGTTCAAGTCTTCTCTTTTAATAGAATAAGCAGCCTCCAAATTGAGAAAAATTACAGTGGAAGTTAAAATGTGGTTATTGAGTTCATGTTGTAATCTTCTTCGATGCACTAATATTCCAATGGATTCAAAGACAGAACACACTAAGGCATGTTTAACTTCTCTTCCATATGCATTTTGTTTCACAACAGGCAATTGAAAAGCTACACAAAAAGAGAAAACTACCTACATTTTGTCTGTTGAGCTGTCACTTAGAAGTAAGAAAAAAAAAATAAATTAATCCGTTCACTTCCATTTTTTATTTCTACTGTATTAACGCCCAAAACTTGGCCCCAGGTTAGTACTTTTTTCCACAAAGCAGACTACAAACGCTCCTTTATCCTGATTTTAATCCTTAGCTTGATAACCTGGTGTAGTGGGAGGTGTCCCTGCCCAGGGCAGGCAGGTTGGAACTAGATGATCTTTAAGGTCCCTTCCAACCTGAACCATTCTATGATTCATCCTATCAAGACTTTCTACCTAGAACTACAAAAGTATCTAGTACTCGTAGCTGACATCCAACACTACATGGATCAAATACTTTCAATGTAAGTTAACACTGTATGAAACAAAGTTGGAGGAGTTCTATTAGTAGCTTTGCTTATACTCAGCTGTAAACTTATCTCTAGCTCTTCCTCCCTCTTCTTCAACCTCACAACCACAACACTCAAAACTATTTTTTCACTTAGTATTCCTGCCTCTCTGCATCAGGACTTACTCCTTATTACCTTCCCTATCTTACCAACCCATGTCTCCCACCTCCATATGCCCACAATTTCAAATCTGTAAATGCAAGTCTTTGGAAATACTGTTGAGCCCCCCCAAAAGTGAGAAACTGCTATTACACACAACATGAAGTTTTTTATTGGCATAGTCACTGATGTACAGACAGTTATTTCAGCTTACATTATATACTTTTAGATGGGCAGAGTCATCCCTTGCCACTGCTGCCAAAAACAATGAGGAACTGTACATACAGTAATGCTGTAGTGTAATTCCTCATATCTAATCCATTAGGTTGTCACTTACATGGGGTATATTATGAACAACAAGGTCCCGTTTCCTTTTATCCTTCTATCCACATCATATGGTTACTGTCTCTATGCCTCTGTTGCACACACGTAAGGAAAAGAACTACTTGGATCTAAGCTCGGATAATTTAAGAAGTTTACTGATACAAGCAGGTTGTATAGCCAAAGGAATCCATGATAAGCTAAAATACACAACTTGCATGTTCAGAAATGGTAGAAAAGCTTGAAAGACAGGCAGCTACTATTTGTAGAAAACCTGAGTTAATTTTCAAACCTGCAACAGGAGAAAGTTAATGGAAGAAATTAAATTAAAAATTAACAGAACAAAATGTTTATCCTTACATACATTTTTATATACATTAACAAGGTAACAATCATTAACAATCATCCAAGATGCATGGGAACACCCTTTCCACACACAAAACAAGGAATGAAAAGGTATGAAGACAAACTCGCTACACTGAGGAGGAGCACCAAGCCAAACACCCTGAAGAGGGTCTTTAATTCATTGTTAGATGCTTTAACATTAGCCCAATATCTGCCACTATAGCAGTTAAGAAGTTAGGCCTAGTTAGCACAGCTGCTACCTTAAGACTGATGAAGTTAACTAATCAACTTGTTTTAGAAGATGAAATACGACCAACCTCTTGTCCCAAACAACAGAATGAACTTTGAATTTTTTCTCTGTGCTCAAAGAAATAAAGCCAAATGACACAAACAACCTGTTGATCATCAAGAAATGCAAGTGCCCTGAGAGAATAGACTGGACTCCATCGTTTCTGCTACAGAACAGAGAAGTCATGTTATTTCCAAAGCCCTGCTTTAAGGTGGCCCAGAATTATGATAACAATTTCCTGTAATGGGAAAAAAACCCACGTATTTACAAAGATGATTCACATATACCAAATATAAAAATTAATATTGGGCATTTTAAATAGTAAATTTAAAATAAAATATTATAGTGAATATTTCAAATATAAAATAAATATTTTCTAGCAGTAACTCATACAGATTTCTAATCTCATTTTTTGGAAGGAATTTCATCCATTTATCTTTTTTTGGCTTCAGATGAAGATCTTGCTTATTTCTACAGCAGTACCCACATTTTATGATTATTAGCCTTTTTTTCAGAGCTCTGCAGCATTTCATTATTGACTACTTCTCTTTCTATGAGGTTTTATTGTTCCATCTGGCATTTTAATTACAGACCTAGCATCAATTTTACATACTTGCTGAAGAGGAAAAAAAAAAAAGACTTCAATATTGACTTCCCTGCAAATTTACATCATGACTCCATTAAAACAATTACTTTTGCAACAGAAGTATTTTACCTTTATAGTCAGAAATATATCTGACTATATGTTGGACAGCATTAAAGCAAGTAAATTTAATGATGATAACATTTTAAAAAAATCATCATTTTCAGTTTTACAGGAAATCACTGAAAAAAACCTAATGTTGAGTTTCAGTGAATACGTAAGAAACTTGGTCTAGACTAAAACATGACCAATTACATGAAGCTAGGTGTTTCTGAGGACAAACACAGTACTATCTGCCTACTTTCCATCAATCCAGTACTAGGTATGTACCGCACACACCAACTGGATGCTGTATTCTGGAGCAGGCACAGCAAAAGTAACAGAGAGAGTAAGAGAAACCAGCAAGAAACGATTGCACCCCCTTCTATGGCATTTCACTTGAGATTCAGAGCCTACTGATAGGTTTCCAGACTTGATACTTTGCTTATATGAAAAGTGTTGGTCATTTGGTTTCGAACTGCCATGGCTGAAAAACTTGTAATACAACACATGTTACATAGAACCTGGACAGGTCAGAACTCCAAAAGAAAGAAGCAAAGACAAAGAGAACATCAGCGGAGATAATTCCTGTGAACTAGCACAAAGCTTCTCAAAATTCTCATTAAATTCGTCAAGTAACCATACAAGAGTTTTCCCACAGCATCAACATACATACCCACACACATAACTTCAAAAAAAGCTTGTTGTTGGCCAACCCGGCCTAAACCATGCCAAAAGCACTAGTCAACATGCCGTGCTATGGGTAAAGAAAAAGTACATCAACATTCTTGGTAATATCCAACCATTTATTTATAACTTTCTACATGAAGCATTGTATTTGATACATCATGTCATGTTGCCTCACTTGTTTCATGTCCTGTCACATTATCCAGTATGATTTGACAGGTATAATTTGACAAAATGTAAGATGTAACATGTCATGCAAGAAATTCAAAACCATGGGAGAAGGTTTATTTGCAAAAAACAATATTTTTCTCCCCCTGTAAGTGTCTTCAATCATCTGTTTTAAAATATGACATTAAAAAATAACTCCATAGTTGTGTAATTTTTGTATCTACTAATGACATGAAAATTACAACTCTGAAAATATCAGATAAATAAATCAGAAATTTTCATTTTAGCATACTCTGTTCCTCAATTTACTAGCTACATCTTGTCTCCAGAAAAAGGACACTGCTCTTTAGAAACCCAAGTGACTTTCTACTCAACTTTTAACTTTTATTCCTCCACAGGCAAGTCCAAATTCAGAGCCTGGCATAATTAATTTCCTGTTCACAGCTGCTTCAATATTTACACACTGTACCTACTGCCACAAACTAAAGAATTCTGCCCGCCTCAGTAAAATGCTACAACTCTTCCGGTATATTAAGCAGTTTATGACTGAGCCTGATCTTTTCTACTGATCAGATCAAAACAACAAATGATGACATGAACTCAAAAAGCATTAGCTTTGCTGAGTTTTCTACACTGACTAAGCAGATTTATCAATTCAAGGACAAAAGGGGAAAAGGGGGCAAGGCCTTCAATGCTCCTTAAGTTATTGGCACAACTGAGACACTTATGCCCACATAAAGTTGAATTCAACAGGACCCTCTGGAGTTTTAAATCCTCTGTACAGTGATTGTAATGGGCAGTATGTGCTTTCTTTCAGGCAAACTGACAAAATAAAAATGAAAAATATGCAAGTAGGGATATATTCACCTCATTGAACTATTCAGAAAATAAAAATTAACTATCATTTTCTTGTTTATGTCCTATCCACAGACTATCAATTTTTAAAACTGGAGCAAATGCATGATCTAAATTTCTTTCCACTACCACAAATTCTATTGAATATCATGTAGAATAAGACTAACATTGAGAAAGAATTTTTCTTCTCTAAAAATAATTATTTTCAAATTTAAGTAAACCGCAGAAATAGTTTGCTATTTTGTCTTATGTCAGTCATTTAGTGGTACAATTTACTATTAAAATACATACTGCAAAATGAAAAGGCTTCCCAATTAGTGTCTTGGCTGCCTCCAGTCATTCTATTCGATATCTTAATATATTCACAGCAAGCTTAATTTGTCATTAAGAAAAGTCACTTACAACATGAAAATCCCAAATCAAATCCCAGACAGAGGCTGGGAATACTAAAGCCAATCATCCTGATCACAAATCACAGAATGATAAGAGTTGGAAGGGACCTCTGGAGATGATCCAGTCCAACCCCATGCCAGAGCAGGGTCACCCAGAGCAGGTGGCACAGGAACGCGTCCAGGCGGGTTTGGAATGTCTCCAGAGACGGAGACTCCACCACCTCTCTGGGCAGCCTGTGCCAGGGCTCTGCCACCCTCACAGGAAAGAAGTTCCTCCTCATGTTTAGGTGGAACTTCCTATGCTCAAGTTTGTGCCCGTTGCCTCTTGTCCTGTCACTGGGCACCACTGAAAAGAGCCTGGCCCCATCCTCCTGACACCCACCCTTTAAGTATTTATAAGCGTTGATAAGATCCCCCCTCAGCCGTCTTTTTTCCAGACTAGAACGACACAAACCCCTCAGCCTTTCTTCATAAGAGAGATGTTCCAGTCCCCTCAGCATCTGATGATGGGTATAGGAACAGAGACCAGAGCAGCACACACCTTCCTCCCGTTCTACCTGCACACAGACTGCACCGTCAGCGCAGCCTAAACTCAGTTTCATTACAGCACCCTGATGAA
The DNA here is from genome assembly GCA_013396915.1 of Stercorarius parasiticus. Taxonomy (NCBI): domain Eukaryota; kingdom Metazoa; phylum Chordata; class Aves; order Charadriiformes; family Stercorariidae; genus Stercorarius; species Stercorarius parasiticus. The sequence goes on along the minus strand of VWZL01003435.1, from coordinate 101,205 downwards.
GGGGCTGTATGAAGGGGCTCCATGCAGTTACACATAGGGCTTGGCTGTTGAAGAAAACAACGTCATGTTTGGTCCAGGCAGACTGCTGGGATGCCTCACTGGAGTCCTCCTTCCTTTGTAGCAAGGAATCTTCATCTCTCACAATGCTTTGTTCTGAGAGTCCCTAGACAAGCTCTCCGCCCTGAGTCAACAGTGATAGTCTGATGCAAGAAAGCCAATTTAAAAAAAAAAAAAAAAAAAGCAGCAGGGAGAAGGTTTGGAATTCTGTGCAGCAGTATTTCTGTATTTCTGAACAAATTGTTGTTCTCCTGAATAAATCACCTAAAGTTTAAGAGCTTCTTATTCATAATCTAAGCTAACATTCCCAGTAGAAAAGCTAGTATTTTTTGTATCATAACTAGGTTATTGCACATAGAAAAAGTTGCTGTTTTCCAGATATAAATAATGACACTTTGTACTCAGTTTTGGAAGGAAAGGAGGTAAATTAATGTGATATTGCCCCTTTTAAATTGCATTGTGAGTTCTCTTAGTCATAAATAGTACAAAGAATAGGACAGTGTCCTAATGAAAACAGCTTTCATGCATCTATGATCTTCTATTTACTGTGTGTATGAGGAGCCATCCTAAATGCTTAGGGATAGTCAAAATATTTTCCTCTCTTATTAAGTTTCTCAATGCATTACATACCTTAGTGAGTGAAACTTTACTAACTCATGCCATGCAGCACTTGCAATCACCCTAATCAAAGAGCTGACCTCTTAGAAGTTTAAAATGAGCAACGCCTGGCCCGTGTTAGAATACTCATGGCTGTTACTCTTTCTTTAAAGGACCTCAAAAATCTCAAAATTCAGCGCTTTTTTTTTTTTTTTGGAAGCTACTGAATATACTATCCATTTCAGAGCTGCCAGAACTGAATATCAATTTTTATTTCTTTATTTATTTAAATGTGAGCGGAAATGAGATACAGTCACATCTCAAAGGAGAGGCAGAGTATGGCAGCAGGCTATTAATTTTTTTTTTTTTTTTTTNTATTAATTTTTTTTTTTTTTTTTTTTTTACTATTCAGAACAATTTATCATCTGTTCTGCTTAGTCCACACATACCCAGGTACATTCATAAATATAAAACTGAAAAACATAATTTTCTGATATGCTACAGCTGTAAACTGATCTGATCAGTGGCCTAACAACAGCATTTTAAATTAGCACCTCCAGTGTTTAATTTAGACACAGCTAGATACTTAATGTACAGTATGTTAATTAAATAATCACATGTAAGTGAAGTTCCTTTGCTTAGGTTACTCAGGTTCCCATTTAAGTAAGAGACTAATTACTTGACTGATTCTTGTTCTTAGCTCTGAGTACAAGCAAGTGCCTAAAATCATTATCTGAGCCTCAAGGAATGTGTGGGGTGGGGGATGGGGAATGGAAGTCAGAAAGCTTTGACATCCTAGTCCTTCGTTCTATAGTCTTGTAGTAGTGGAAAAGCATCTTTAGTTATACAATTATTAGTAAATAAAGCCAAACTGTAAAGTAGTTACGATCGCAACCTGGAAATGGAGAGTAGAACACAAAACTACCTGGGGGGCACCACCTTCTTTAAAAGCAATTCTGCCGGAATACTTCCCTGCACTAGCAGCATATGGTATAAGGGCACATTAAGTCAGAACCTTCATTTTACCTTTCTGAGAATGCCAGCCCCTTTTTTAATCATCTTCCTTCCACAGTGGAATGTTTCCTTTTCCCCAGCTGCTTGATAAAACTAAAAAAAAGCAGGCAGTGTTTGACGTGCAGTGCTAGAAGATGGGCTTCCACGGTGATATTGAGCAAAACTGTTACTCATTCACGAAAGATATCATCCGACCCTACTCGCTTCCCACAGCCATTACAACCCACTGACAAGTTATGTCCTGAAATTGCTTAGTATAATAAACAATACAAAGGCTATCTTGAGTGCATGACTTATTTCTACAAACAGTTCATTAAAGCTATTTTGTTTTTAAAATTAGGCTCTCCCATAACTTATAGTGTATGATGCCTCCCCACATTACACTGAATTGCTCCATATTGACGTTCTCAGAACTGCCTTCTGAGTACAAAACCAGCAGTCGTATGGCAGTAAGAACATGGCATTTCTGGACTTTAGACAGACTAGAAAGATGTATCACCTGCTTTAAGTTACAAAATCTTTTGTTTCTACAACTTACCACACTTATCCGGTCATCATCAATTCAAAAACATACAAAAACGCACAGAAAAAAGCCCATCTTGATCTCTCTAGAGAACAGATTCCTTTAATCTTCGCAACCTGTTTTGATTTTGACCTACTGCTGGTCATTCTGTAAGTTTTTCAAGTTACCCGGGCGCACAACTAGACTTGAGACTAATTCTGAATTTTGCTCTCAATGCTTTGTACCAATTGTCAATGATTGTCTAAAGGCATCTCCCTCCCCTTCTGCCCATTCTAGAAAAATCCTCATGTAAATAAAATAAAATATTTAAGTAGAAAATGCCCGAAGAATTATATTACCACACAGTAATCTTGAAGGGCAATATAATGCTGCGGTCTTTTCAGTAAGACATCATTTCTAATATTCTTCATGGAAAACAGAGTACCAGAAAGAAAGCCAATTTAAAACAAAGACAACAAAGAAAAGACAACAAAGAACAAGCAGTTTCTAGCACTGTATAAGAAGGGGATGGGTGGAGGTGGAAGAGTAATTCATCCACATCTTCTTACCCTGTGCTCTGTAGCTTCTACAGAGCTCTGTTGGAGCACACTAGCCTTTGCTCAGATTTTAATCCTTTGTATATTTCGTAAGTTTATTTATGAGACTATCCTGGTAGACAAACTACCATTTTTTTTCAGCTTTTGTTTTGTTTGGTTTTTTTAATGCATATTTAGCGTTTCAATTTAAAGACTGTGCATTAAAAGTTTGAGAATAGAAAATGGCTGTTGTTATTTCTGTATAGATGGGGCAATACATATTAAGAAGTCACATAACTATAGGGGCATGTTTTCAAGATAGAAAACCCTCAAGTCTTTAGCAAACAACTTAAAATTGATTTCCTAGCAGTCAAAAGGAAATTTGAGAAGGACATTAAAATGCAAAAGGAGCTCAGACTGCTCCCTACACAGAAACCATTCAATAATATTGTACGCTCATACGTCTACCCAAATTAATTTACTTTTTTTTTTCCTGAATACTCATTGAAATTTGCTGCTGTTGATAGTTTTCTGAGTGGGTTTCATGAGTCCTATTCCAAATAGGCCAGTAACTTTATTTACAATTTCTCCACCAGAGGGCACGACAGGACTTCACAATCAGGTAGACTCAGAGAAAGCAGGAGAGCTAAGCACTATTATAAAAATAGAACAAAAAGCATGGAAGCTTCAGCAGGTGCTTTTTTATTTATTTAGGAATTTGTCTTAGCACCCACACGCACCCACTGAGTACCTTTCTGCAGTGTAATTAACTTTGAGACACAGCAGCTTTCAGAATTAGATGACCTGGTAAAATAAATCTTGTACATTCAGTAGTCAACACCGCATCAAGACCATAGGGATGATTTCACTTGTGCCCCATCTTAAATCATCCTCACCTCTTTCAAAGTTCAACATTATGCTCAGGTTGGAACTAGGAAACAGCTCATCAGTAGCCCAACAGACCCTCATCAAGTATTAAAAGAAAAACAAAAACAAACCAAAACCAACCACACAAATGCCCCCCAAAATAACATTTTGAAAAGGGGACACATTGTTGTAAATATTCTACCATCTAAATGTAAACATGAAAATAATTCCTAGATAAACACAGGTATGGTTTACCACTTCCAGGTGAAGCAGCACTGGACACCAATAACAAAAAGATGCTGACACCACTTCTGTGTACCACCTGGGATGCTGTAAAAGCGTGGCTATTGAAAAAAAACACTCAAAACAGCGTGAAAAAAGATTACTTGGAAAAGAGCTCAGAGTCTGAAACATGCCAGATTCACTTCTGCAGTTCTCATACATGAGAAGATATGAAGTTCAAATGAAAGACATAATTCTCATGGGTACTGCATATGGAATACGTGCATCAATATGGCATCTTCTAGGAACACCAGAAAAGCTTTATTAAGTGTTGGCATAAAGTCAGGAATATGTCTCTTCCACAAATAACTATGTAGGACTAATTAATCTGTCATGTAATCGTTCCCCATTATAACATTAGGGGAAAAAAAGAGTCATTATTTTTGTCTTTTCTATGCTTCTAATAGACCTTTCAATGTTTGAAACAGTATGACCACATCATAACTTAAGGTAGAAACAAGTTATCCTTCCCACACTATATTTTACATATACAGGGGCTCCTATTTATAACCGCTCTCAAAAACTTTGCACAGACACGTTACAGCCACCAAAGGCAGACTGATCCAAGTCTTACAGGAATCAAAGTACGTCCTTCCCCTGTTAAGAACATTCTCAGAGGTATGGCTGATCGCCACCTAAGCTTTTTCACAGGAACCTAAGGAGGACTACCTATGAATCAAGCAAGAGTGAGGACAACGCATTCTTCATATATTTTGTACAAGGAAATCTAATGTGTCATCAACCTCTTGTTTTCCTTCATCCAACTTTCTTGAATAAACTTGAGCATTTAGCCCGCTCGCTTAGTGTGAAACAATAAGCTCATGACACAAAGTAGTACACAATGTAAGGATAATTCACTATCGCATTAAGATGCATAGCTGACAATAAAGATGTGAAAATCTGAGTTAGCTACTGGTAATTACTGCTCACAAAATCACTAAAATCTCACGATTTCATATCTCATTATTTTTCCCTCCCCTTAATTAGTCAGGATTTCCAAATCAACACACTTGAAAAGATTTCTATTGCATTTGGTTTTTAAAATAATATTGTCAAAACCGTAGCTTTTTTTTCTTTTAAAGAATTATATTTAGAAAATTCCTGAAACTTAGCCCAAGAAATTCACTGACACTGTTAACTTCAGCCACTAAATAAGTCATCTGCTGTTGCACAAATGAGATAGTTGATTATTACCTACTGGATTCATGAATGCACTGGGACTTCAAAAAAACACTAGGCTATCAAGCACAGCAAGTTGCAATAAGGAGGTATAACAATATAATTAGTACAGCTGCATATAATACGGCATTATTTCAGAAATGGACATAGTAATTGTAGAGACTCTATTATAGTAAGGAACATTGCACACACACACAAAATCAAGCAAAACCAAGTGAAATGGTAACTTCACTCCATAGTGGTTTAGAAACTAGAAACCTTCAACAAAGCTCTGCTGTTGAGAACAATCTACATCCCTTTTATGGTAGAGATACTATTGCATGTTAGAATGAAAGGTTAAAACAGTTATGTTCTACCAATCCCAGTTTTCATTTGTTCTTCCCATGTGTTACTTTGAAAATTTTAACAGAAGTAGTTTAAGAGCACTAAAACCGAAATAAAGCTTTCTGTGATGCTAATGGAAAATTCTTTGTAGAGCACCCATTCTCTGCTCTGCTTAACACCCCACTGTTTTCAAATGCCTTGGGGTTGTTTCCGAATTTAAACTGTAGCTGTATGGAGTTCCTTCCCAGAGTGGAAAGGGTGAATGTGACAGAGCACACACAAGATACGCTGAATGACATCTGTTCCATTACTGAAGCAGTCTGCACTCCCAGACATTCCTCCACTTGAACAGAGAAGCAACATTTTGCCTTTCTAAAAGCAAAATGCTTTTATAAGCATTCTATATGCAGCACGGTCACCCAGGGAGGGAATGAACACTAATGAAAGATTAGAGTAGTCGGCTTCACCTCCACCCTTCCTACACAAGGGATGAAAGAATTGTAGTTGATCTTATTATGCAAGTTTGATTCAGGGAACAAGCAGAGTTGTTTCTCTTAACTTTTCTCTGACACTGGAACTCAGTGCTAATGTACAAAGTAAACCTATCCCAGTAAAACTCAACAGAACAATTTTATCTCTCCTAGCAGACTGACACTTTAAAAAAAAAAAAAAAACCAACCAAAAAAACCCAAACCAAAGAAACAACCCACACCACACATTGCAAGCCTAAGGCTCCATTTACAAGAGATACATTTCTGTCCAGAATTTGGAATATACTGTATACTAGCTTTGGTTTTCCTTAAATAAATTTAGAAAATAAAACTTGAATTGATTTTTACTCAATAGTGACAACTCACTTCAAAGCAGTAATACATACCTCTGATACCTAAAAAGTTATCTAATATTTGAATTACCTTTTTACAATTCTATCAACCTCTTTAGGGCTATTAAAAATACATAAATAAATAAATAAGAGAGACATAAAAGCAACTACAAAAGGCTTGTGAAGCATAGACATTCTCTATTATCATGTGTATGAAACACCACGGTAAGATTGACCCTTGTGATTTCTCTATTCCTGGTACCAGAAGACTGGATTATAAAAACGTATCAACAATAGCTTCAGCTTTTCTGTTAACAAAGAAGAGTCTGGAAGCATCATGTAAAAATAAATTAAGTAGTTCAAAAACCTGAAGTTGAATCAAGCGAGCCCAAAATGTAATATCCTTTCAAAATTTCAATTTAGCCTACAATCTTGTGATCTTCATTTTAGACTCCATTTTGAAGGACTGGCCTTTAAGATTAAATTAAGGCTGTGATGTTTACCCTGACAGTGGGAGAGAGACACCGATATTGTATAGGAGATAGCTTACCTGAGAAACACACGTGCATACCTTCCAAACTAAAGTCAGAATTACATTTTACTTTTGCAGAGTTCACAAGAAACATAGGCATTACTTCTAAACTTGACATGGAGTCATCCTGCCATCAATATGAAATGCCACTGCTTTTAAGCTGCAGTTATAATACATGATGGATATAAAATACATTGAAGTAACTGCATCATGCCAACTTAATGTATTTTAACTGACAAACGCAGTGAGTTTCTCTTAAAAATGTATTAAAACAAAAAACACTCCAAAAGTCGCAAGTAATAAAAATGGCCCATCTCATCTGGTCGTTCTTTGCCAATACTACACACAGCTACAGAACACAGCTGTGTATAGCTCATTTTTTGCCTGTTCTCGTGTTAATATAGAGGCCCTCATTAAAGCCACTCATGAAAGGCGTGTTTGTAATTTACTGTTATACAGTCTTTGCACATTTTAGAAAAGACAAACTTCTCTAACAGAAACTTTTCAAAGTAGTTCAAACAAACATCCTTCATGTCCAGAGGAAAAGAAAACAATTTGTACATCTGAACGACAAAAAACTGGAAACAAAAGTAAAGGAAACAGCGGGAAAAAGACATTATCAACATTCTAGGGATTTGAAAATATGGCTAAAGAGGATAAAAATACACACAAAATTGACAAGTATTAACAAAATAGATGTCCCTGCTCTTCTGACATTGTCTTTCAATGTTCAGCTTAATAAGTAGCTAGATATTAAAGCTACTGAATTTCAACTAACTGGTCAACCTTTTTTATTACCATAGCAACCAACAGTCAGAACAACAGAAATAACGTTTGCCTTCTGCATATGTAAAGACCGCATTATCTTTTTCAAATTTCACTCGTCTCTGAGACAACATTGCCTTCCATCTTCATCAACCTTTTCCACACTACAAACACAGCCCCTTACACAAGGTGTTTGTTTTTCTCGTTCTCATCCCATGTTCTCCACCTTTTCCAGTTCTCTCCCCTCATGATGCATTTATTTTCTTTCCAGCCTCTCCAATGGAGCATGGAATTGTACAGCACTAATTCAGTAGATTTACTTAGCTGATTTCTCTATAAATCAAATAGTATACTTTTTCAATATCATCAATGAAGATGGTTTCATAAGTGGTATTTCAGAAATCTATTAGAAATGTGTTTAGAAATTATTATATTAGTTAATCTGTGCTGGTTAACAGGTTGGCCCTTCTTTCTTTACAAGGCTTTCAGAACTCAACATCAAGATAGACCAAGAACCCCTGACACACTCTCATCTGGCCTTTTGTAACCAAAGTGAAATTTCAGCTCCATTTTCAGAAAGCAGACTAACAGGTACCAAACTTATGTTCTGTCTCCTAATGCAACTCTTCTATTTTTGCTTTCTCTCATCTGTTTGTCTGAAAGATAAATAGGAAGCCTGCATTATCTGTGTCTGTATCGTGCTTCAGTACAGTACTGTAGGCTCTCACATCCCAGACAGCAAATGCACTTCATTTTTATATTACTTTTCATGGCACTATCTCCAGACTATTTACTGTCCAAAACTTTTGATCACTTCTAATATTCATGTACCCAAGAAAACCCCAAAACAATGAAATAAAAATTGTCTTTTAAATTATTTTAGAATCCTTCCACAATTCACCATGCCTTGAAGGCCAGTGTGTGGGATATGCTGTCAATAAATTTAAGGTTGGAAATTTACACATTAAATTTATTTATATCTAAGACATATAGATACCAAAATGCATTAGTCCCATCAGTGCTTAGTACACTCAAGTGTATGCATACATCACAAAAGTGTACACTAATCATTAGAAGACTTCTCACTGCAAATCATAGTTTCAAAGACACTTTTCAGGTACTAAAGCAGGACTTGTACATGTCCTCCTAAATTTATGTGGTTTCTGTCAATGAGCTTTTGAAAAGTTGGAGCAATGCACGTCATCTTTCTTTTTTCTGATTTTCAGGACAGAAAACTATTAGTTCTGCTGTATTTTAGATATTTCAGTTTAGTATTTTTGAAAGCTGGAAGATCAAGGAGGTAACAGACTCAAATGACTAACCCTTCACATGATAAGGATCACTTAAAAAAAAATAAATACAAGCTTTATGCTGTTACACTGAAAGGGATACAGCTGTCTACCTGAGATGTCAGCATATATTTTAAGTCTCTTTTGTCTGTTACTTACCAAAACAGAAAACTGAAATCTGTTTTCCTAGATCCAAGCCAGGGTATATTAACAACTTAAATGACATCCACAGATCCAGATGATCAAAGATATCTGAAGATCGGATTGTAGATTATCTGTACCTCCATCTTCTCTAAAAAACATTTTCTGAACAATCATAAACATCCAGAAGGGAGAAAGAGACAGATCATAATTAAATCTGTTGACAAGAACAACCAAAAGGAAAGCGAGAGATACCATAAGTAATAGTCACTGTTAAGGAATATTCCAAGAAAGTTCCTCAACTCCTATTAACTGGCACTTGATGGATAACGCCTTATCACAAGAAAGAATGAAAGAACTAGTCTTTTTCCCCTCCTTCACATGAAGATTGTACATGGGATGTTACAGTTTTAGCTCAAAGTAATCTCTTTGGTTTAAGGTACCCACTGGGTATTTATTCAGTATTTATTCAGCTTTTTTGCTACCGCTAGCTGTGACTTTATTTAAAGATTAAGCAAGTAAAAAAAATAAAAAGCAGAAACTGTTCAAAATCCATTCTGAAAGATGGATAATGACTCTAAAGTAACTTAATGGGTAATTGCTCTAAAAGCAGGTTTTCTTCACTGCTTTTGGTGAGTTTAAAATTGTGTCATGTCATCCAAAATACAGTTTGTTGATAATTGACTTTTCACTTTAGAATTTGGACACGTTAAAAAGTTTGCATCAATAGAACGGTAAATATTCTTAAGGTATCACAAATGACAAAGCAGTTCTTAGGTTAATCATCAGAGCAAGGGCTGTTTCCTTTCACCATCAGGCAGAAAGCTTCGACTGATCCGCACAATAATTCTGCAAACCACCATAAAAGGTGAAAATACATTTTATGTTCTCAAACTTACTATAAGTTTCATAACTTCCTCCTGAAATCTTTATTAAAAATACCTGAACTGAAATATCACAGCGGAGAAAGCATAACAATACAGAGATCACACTAATTTAAGACAGACCTTCTTCCTACAAGAATTATGCTTAAGGGAAACAATAAATCTCGTGTTTAAGAATACTGTACTCTGTCTTTCTACATTAGTAATTCAGCCCCATGCTATGATAAAAGTAATACTAAGAATTTTATTGCAAGTAGTTTTTCAGAGCCACAGGAGGTTTTCTACATTTCCTTGCATATCTTCATTTCCCTTTTTTAGTTTACTCATCAGTCTTTGTTCAAAGAATCCTAGATCTCCCATAAACTTGGCTGAAAAGCTGTTTCAAATACAAGATGGCATCTATCACACACAAAAGGAATGCACTGATTTTGGAACAATTAAGGGACACACTGTTACAACGGTCCATGGGAAGAGCGACATCAACAACTTAGAATTTTAGCGTACGCAGATATTCTGTGAAACTACGCCGGCAGTGAAGCTTTCAGAACTGCAAGTCAACAAGTACAAACCTCCATTTCCAGGCAGCTTGAAGCTGTCAAGCCTAATGTCAGTTTTATAATAAGATCAATGTTTAACCTCCTCTTCTTACTACTAAAGGAAGCTGAGAGAAGGGTTGCAGACTTTTGACACTTGGCAGCCCAGCCACAAACCTCCTGTCTGGCTGAAAGTTGAGGAAAATGCAGACAGTGGCAAAGAACTGATCATGAAAGTCTCTGCATTTCTTTTCCAGAGGTTCTAACAGACCTACAAGAGGACTAGTGAGCTGAGGAATTAATTTGTAACACTTCTGACTGCCCTTTGCAAAAAGACAGGTGATTCAATTCCATGTTATGAAGGGATATGATTTTCACTGGCACTTAATGGAGTGGAGAAAACACTGTGTACTAATTAAAGAAACCCTTGAGCACTGGCAAGTATGAAGTTAGTCAAATTCCTCTTCTCTTCCCATTAGGACCACCTGGTCATATAAGCCTGTGCACCAGATGAGTGCTTAGACCATCCACCATTCACAATACAGAAGGACCAATGCCAAGTTCCACAGCAAATGCCATTCTTTCAGAAATTATGCCAAATCCTGTCCTGGGCAATATTTTTGTAGCCTTGAAAGGTGAGCTTTGGCTTCACCTTCAGTAATGAGATGAGAGTTGCCTATTATCTTTGCATCCTTAGTCACAAAATATTCAAAATTATCTTCCAAATGAAGGCACCAGACCTACAACAGGTTTTTCTTGAGCTACATGCTTTAAATTCACACCTATAAGATTTTGATGTGAATAAGGGTTCATCACCGCTACTGCAACCTTTCAGAAAAAAGGTTTTTCATTCAGGGAAATTCTAATGAGAAAATAGAAATTACTTACCAATGAGAAATTAGTATTTATAAACATACAGGACATACAACATTAACACACACGTGCTGAAACGAATGCTCACATTTAACTTTACCCCTGTTGGCCAAAGCTGCAGCACACCAGTTAAAAGCCTTGCTTCAGTGTGTCAGCAGCAGTAGTATCCCAAATGTTTGAGCAGGGCTGGAGTGGACTCCTGAGTTTTGCATGGGGACTCTATACGGAAGTCAACTGCACTGTCAAGCATTTTTCAGTAGTATCTATGGCACAGACAGAAGGTTAGAATGCACCTGAAGTGGTGTGAGCTGTTGAGAAACCATTAATTCACACCCTACGGACACGGATTTAGTATTTGATAAGGAATTCCCTATGTTCAGGTGACCTTTCAGGTTTGAAATGCATTCTTTCTACTCCATCAGCATTTGACAATGGGCATTTAATCTTACTAATCAAAGAAGGATTACACCATGAGACCCAAAGCACTAATGAAAGCTTTTGATGTGCTTCACACATTTGAACAGATGTGACTCACATTGATAGGCATATAAAAAGATTTGATGCTTAAATATGCTCTTCCTTTTAGAACAGTTTGTATTTGTCAGTTGTTCAGTGTAATGAGATTTATTTTCACTGGGGTATATTTGGTGAAAAAAAAAAATAACAACCAACAAGTCTAAAGAAATGTGGATTCTAATCTAGTGAGTTTTCACATTGTGTGCCAGTAAAAAAATTTTTTTTTGGGGGGGGGGAAAGAGCAAGAAGCAAAAATAATGATAGTAAAAAAATCCCTAAACAGTGAGAGTATAAACCTGAAATCTACAAAACTGTAGTTCACCTCTATTTACAACATGACTTAATGTTAAAAATCACAGTTTTGGAATACAGTTTCTGAAATAATGAATTGTAGTAGATTGTTAAAATCCCCAGATGAACTTTTCAGACAGTGGTTCTCCTATCATATTTTATGTGATAAGTGAAAAAGAGAAATATTGATTGGAGAAACACTACTCTGACTAAGGCCATTCACAAGAACAAAATCAGAACCTGTACAAGAAAAACATGCGTTGCTCCTAGCCTCTAAGTTCCTATGCTTAAAAGAATTAACAATACACAGGAAATCTTATTTCCTAGACAAATTTTCACCATGGTCGCTGATTAGAGTTAACTTCCTGTTTCACTGTTGATTCTCAATAACTTCCTGAACGAGGAAATACCAGTTTTGCTAGGACAAATTTCAGAGAGCTTGACATTAGACTTTTGCCACACACAACCTTTATTGCACCTGCATGAATATAGTTCAGGGAAAAAACCAAACCAAAACAACTTTGTGTGTTTTTTCGGCTAAAAACGCTACCTCTTGAGGAAAAAAGTTTGCTAAGATACCTCTTCTTGACAACATGCTATCACAAAAATCATTCTTTGAAAATACTACCCTACTTAAAATATACTCACTGCTTAAAATATAATCATAATTTTTAGTTTAAAAAGAAGTGTTCAGCTGAACTTATTACTAGTAACAATTATGTTGGAGACATGTCAAAAAATAACTAATGAAAATGCAGGACAGAATATAAACTCCAGAGCTCAGCCTGAACTGAAGGATAACTTGAATGACCCAGATGTATAGCATTATGCTATATGCAAAAAGAGGTGTTTTAAAGTTCTGACCACCCCCTTCCCTCCCCCTTTTTTTTTTTCTTTTAATAAAAAGCCCCTTCATTTTCAACTATGCTATAGAGAAAGGGGTGTGGAAACTTTGTTGCAGCTAGGAAAAAAAAAAAAGACAAAACCATAAAGGATGACATACACTTGCAAGACTTACAGGTAATGGAACAGGGGATAAGGTGAAGATTATTTCAGGCAAAGATGGGACTTTGTTTTGGCTGTATTTCAGTTCAGCAGTATTGGTGCACTACATACTGACCAGCAACATCTCTACTTTTTCCTCTTGAAAGGTCAGAAAATAAATGAGTTATTGTAAATTGTGATAAAAGATTACATCTGATAGACTGCCACTAGACATTAGATCCTTTTTGCATCTTTTAGAGAAAAAGATTAAATATTAACAATTCTGTTATAGTGTCTCAAACTCTTACTTACACTTGACCAACACTAGATCTATGTTTTCCTGCTTTTTCCCTTTCTGCCCTACTAAATTCTCTTACATGCTCCTTGGTATGCCTTTTTTTCCCCCCCCTTTCTTCTTCTGTGGAGAATAGATTCACAATGCTTTACTATGTAGCATCTCTTTTACATAACTGAGTATTTTACTGAACTAACACGTCTACAATATGTTTTGAACTGATCTCTAAGAAAACAAAACAAATAATATTTCAACAGATTGAATTTTATTTTTTTTTAATAAATGAGCATGACGTATTTTCCTAACTGCAACTACATGAGTTCATAGGAGAAATGTAAAAACTTTTTGTCATATCATTAATGTCTCCTGCTGTTTAACTTGTTACTTAAAATCCGGAAGATATCTTGCATAAAACTATAGTCATGCCACTGCCCTGTTTAATAGTTCCAGAAATTGCCCCACTGCTTATTTCCCATGTTCAATTTAAAAGTTCAGAAATAGCTTACAAACCACAGCTGGATCCTCAAAAACATTTAACCTTTCATTTTTCCTTTTCTTCCCTATTTTGATGAAGAGCTTCAAGTTCACTAAAACAGGAAGATACACCTTAGAACTTGTTGAGCTACCAAGGATTCTGCATTTTTTCATTTGATCCCACAGAATTAAAACAGCAAGGTGGTATACTTATTAAATTTTTATGGAGATTGATTCCCGCAGAGACTTCAAAGACTTTTCCCCCCCTTACAGAGATATAATTATACAAAAACCCAACTTTATCTTTGCTGAGAAAGCCAAGCTTTCCACATAGGAAGTTTTGCTGCTTTTCTGGGTAAGGATAAATATGTTGTAAAATTTTAAGTGTATTTATCCTCAAAATATAATTATTTTGTTAAACAGTGAAGCATACTGTCACATCCTTTTGATGATAACATGCCAGAAAGGCTTCTGGCGGAATGACCCATAGTATCCCTATAGCCAAGTTTCTGAGATATGGTCTGGATAAGTGGACTGTGATGTGGGTGGCAATTGTCTAGACTGGCAGAATCAAATGGTTGTAATCAACAGTACAAAGTCCAACGGCCAATCACGTACTAGCGCCATCCTTCAGGGATCAAAACTCAGGCTGAAACTGTTAACAGCTTTGCTAACAAACCTAGACAATAGGATAGAGCGCACGCTCAAATTCATGGCGGTGACCAAAACACTGGAGGGCAGAGCTATTATTCATAGTAAAGTCAACAGGCTGGCGAAACGGGCTGTCAAGAACCTCAAGAAGTTCAAAAAAAGGCAGATGCAGCCCCCACACAACAGCACAGCCTAGGCAGGAACTGGATAAAGTACATCTTTAAAGAGACTTGATGGTCCTGGTAGACAAGTTGAACATGAGTCATCAGTGCCTTGCAGTGAAGAAGACCAAACCCATATCAGGCTGTATTAGCAGAAGTGTGGCTACCAAGTGGAAAGAAGTGATTATTCTCCCTGCTTAGCACCCACGAGACCACATCTGGATATTGTGGCCAGTTTGGGATCCCCCAGTTTGAGACAGACACTGCCATACTGCAGTGTGTTCAGCGGAGGCCACAAAGATAATCAGGGGGGTGCAACACGTGAACAAAGAAGAGAAAACAAACTTTGAAAAAAGAAAAAATCTTAAGCAGACGTAACACTGAGTTAAACCTGCATCTCGTCGCTAAGCTGGCTCCTATTAGAGTAGCTATACATGAAGGAGTCATTCATACGCTGTGACCATACTTAGTTACATTAGTACCAAAAATGCATGTACGACACCGCTCTTTCAACAAGCAAAAACTATAGTGATTTCCTATGTATAAAGCGTACACATATTTACATCTTCCTTGTGTACCATCAACAAGTGCCAGGGAGCAGGAGAAATTGTACTCAACCAAAAAATGTTGCTCAAACGTTAAGCTATTAAAAGGAAAAATAATTAAAAGAAACACTTTATCTGTGTATCTAAAAGTGCAATTACAGCTGTAGAATCATGAAAACTGAGTGGTAAAGCTATTAAGTACTAACTTAGCACAAACACTAGAGCAGCTCAATTAATTCATTTTAATTACTGCAAACCAGTACAAAATTTATCAATTTACCACATATTAACGGTTTAAAGCGCAGCTAAACATCGATGCCCAAAAAACTACAAGAGAGAAACAAGTGACAAAATTCTACACGGAACAAATTAGCAAATACTAAATGCAGTAAGGTTTCCATATTCACAAAACTGAATCAGGAAAAGCTGATGAGATAAAACTGAAAAAGCTGACTTTCTTAAAGAAAGGGGGTTGCCTCTTTTTTTTTTTAATATCCTTCTGTTATATAAAAATACAGAAGACTAATTTGGGTATAATTTTAAAGAATGAATCACCAACTCCTAAAAAACTTTGAGTTGTCATTTTAATTTAAGATTGTTCAATGGTTATTATTGATTTTATGGAGTGGAAATCCTTTGAAGAGGCTGTCCAGAAACAATCAATGTATTTTGACAGCTATTCCCAGAGCATCACTGTCCAGGAAGACCTACCGTTCCTCCTTCCTCCCCCAAGCTGTTTGGGACAGCTGTATTTTCAGTCTGGCATCTGATGGACTTTGTTTTTAATTCCCCAAAGTTTGCAATGGACAGGAAAGTATTGATCTTATGTTATTTCAAGATTTTCTTTATGCAAATATAACTTAGTCTTTCTTTTTGACAGAAGAAATAAATAAATAAATCGGTATACAAATTTGCATCCCAGCTGCAACTTGCCTATATTCTATAAAAAAATAATCTACTTCAGCAAACTCAATTGTTCAGTGAAATTCAGGGCTTTGATTTAAAATTGTAAGGAAAAAAAAAAAATCTAAGTAAAATGCTTACTGAAGCTGTCCTTGAAGGTGGATAATGTCACACATGGTAAGAACATCATGCCACCTACAAAACTTCTAATATTCTCTTCACCAGTGGAAATCTAAGAAACAGACTTTTAGGTCACTGACCCACCTGAAAGTAAAAACTGTTTCAGAATTTGACATTTTCTACAGCAAATACTCAATTTTGAGCTCAAACTAAGGCAGAGTGTTATTAGACAAACCCCTTAATACATGTCTAGAAAGGTGCAAGAAAAAGCTGGAAGGCAAAGTCACTTACAGTTGTATTCACAGAAGCACAAACCAACCCCCATCCATGTCACCCTGCCGTACTTGTTAAAAATCATGTATTTGCTCAGAATTGCACAGAGCTTTAAGTCAGTAGTTGGACTGGCTGCAGCATGAGCTGATTTGGTCTGACTTAAAGTATTCTTTGTAAGGTCAAAACTACATGTCATCTTTTTATGTTTATTAGCACAGCAAAGCTCAAACAGGAAGACCAAGGACAGAACAACTATGTTATGCTTAATGATGTGTGTGCATTCAATATCGTTAATTCCTTCATGCTGTTTGTTATCGTTATTTATAGGGATACGTGACTTAAGGAGGGTGTGTCTGTCCTATATATATTTTCAAATTAGTACAAATCCATAACCAAAATCACTAGCCACTTTCAGTGTTACTAACTACTGCCTGGTAATTCTAAAACAAAATGATGTTTGGTGCCACAGCACCTAGGTGCCTAGCAAGAATTGAAATCATTACTGATTACACATTGGCATTAATATAATTAATTTTTTTTTATATGAGAAACCACAGGTGATGGTGACAAAGAAATAATAGAGCGAGAAAGATAAGTAGTGAGACATCCAATTCTAAACCACTTTATTGTATGCGACTCAGTTTAATAATCTAAGTTTTCTTCAAGTAAATGTGACCCACTGCAGAAATATACATGCAAGAGATGACAGTCACTTGACATCTACCAAGAACATTTGTGCTTTATTTAAAGCATCACTTTGTCTCCTGAAACACTGCAGCAGTGCAAGGAAGGACTGGAGAGTTAAGCATCAGTTCTATGCGTGCAAAACCTAAGATTGTAAGTATTAGACTCAGATCAGTATGTTTAAAGATAAAAAGAGTAACTTTTCAGTTATTAATAAACAGCCATCTTTATAATAATTCAAAAGATAGATACTGTATCTCTAAATGTGGAAACAAAAAAAAAAGAATATGCACACGCAATATAAAGGGAGAAGGAAAAAAAAAATTCCATCTATTTTCCATGTAGATGGAAAGTAGAGGCTGCTTTACAAGTTCCAGCCTGTAGAAGTGAGAGCGATAAAATGTTTCACTATCAGTTCGCCAATGGGGTGAATTTTACATGTTCATTAATAAGATTTGATTATGGCTGATCTACTTTCCACATCTGCTCCCACTCTTCAGAACATTGTGCATAAAATTCTGCTGCCTGGGATGGAATGCTGATGAAAACCTATATTTTCTTTTTTTTCTTTCTTTTTTTTTCTTTCTTTTTTTTTTTTTTTAGTACTATCATATCACTAACCTATTTTTCACTTTTGCTAAAGTAGGCAACCCAGAAGGGTTTTTTTATGCAAATTCTACCATGTCACACCCCTGGTCTGTAAAAATCTGAATTCTCAGTATTAAATATTCATAAACCATTTATAATCTAAAAATCATTCTTCAATATCATTCTACTAATCATTTAAAACTAATACATTTGAGGTAACTGCAATATGCCATTAAGTATTTTCAAGAAAAAATTGCTTCCACTGAGTACATTATCCACTGTGAAGTATTTATTCAGAATGAGTCAGTAAGTTTCACCTACCGTATTCAAAAAGCTGATTCTGTCTGGCCAGTGGGAACTATTTTATCAACAGTATTTCCACAACGCCTTAAGCATGTCCACTATTTTTTTGTTTCTCTTCCCAGTAATCTTTGCTACTTGCAGCATTTGGACTGTCTCCTCACATGAACTATCTACTTTTTTTAATCCCTTAGCTGCTGTTCTGAGATTTATTTTGATTCTCTCAAACCTGCTACATGGAGGTCAAAAGAAGAATCAAAGGTCTGCCATGCAGCATTTTGTTACCAAATTACCTTGCTGAAGCGCTCTTGTCAACCTTGTTATTCCCTTGAAGCATGTCCACCAACTTTTTTTCCTTAATTACTTGCTGATTGGCAGAGACACAAAGTGCTCCAGTAATTGCACAGCTTCACAGCTTTTCTGTACAATGCTAATCCTTAAAGTCATACTAGCCACAACATTCGTTATTAATTCCACAAATATATTACCTCAGAATTTTACAACCATGAGTATTTTGAAAATGGCAGCAATCATACAGGTGGTTTTGCGTGAATTTAATTTTTGTAATAACAACAAATACCAATACATTGAAAGAAAACTAACAAGAAGTCTTCATCAAGAACAAACATATAAGGTATTTTTGTAAAGAAGATGCTGGGATAAAGAAGAACCTCTCACAGACATTTTACACTGTCAGTGGAACCACGTTTGGGAGAACATGGCAGCAGTAACTCTCCTCCACTGCATTTCATTTCAGAGTTTACCCATGCTAGTTCACAAGATGCATACCGATTTAGTTATACCTATATCCAATGGCCTTTAAACTGTTGCGATATCTGAGGGGGGGAAATTAGGAAGAGAAGTGGCTACTACTGGCAGACTTTTTCCAGCGGCACCACCGCTCTCTACTTTGAGTGCACAAAGCTATCGGGGTGGCTGGCTCTCATTCATGAAGCAGCACGGGTTTAACAGCTGGAAGTGGAGGAAGACTGCAAATTTCAGGAGATGTTAGGATGCTATCTGATGGAGGAAAACACAACTGCAAGCTATTGTCAGAGTGGTGTGACAAACAGCCATAGATTTATGAATAGATTAAACGATTCACAATACTCACTTAACTGTCTACTTGAAGTCACATGTCAATTGTTACACAGGAAGAAAAAATAAAATAACATTACCTCGAAGTACTATTGCTCCCCACTATCAGTATCCTTTCTATAAAAGGCTTCCTTAGAAATCAACAATATTCTACTCACGTTTCTTAAAGAGAACTCATTGTCTCAGCACAAAATTTTATTACATTCTGTAGTAGCAATGGATTTGCACTATGTGGTTCCTGGTTTTAACTTCTACTTACTGTTGCAGAGCCAGAGAAATTTCAAGAGTCTCTAGTAAAACATTATTTTGGGTAGCCTTGATAGTGTTCAGCACTAACAGTTTCAGAAGATCCTCTGGGATATCAGTAAGTGTTTCATAAATTTAGCAGCCGAGTTTTCACACCAGGCTGCAATTTTTTTCATGTAACCTAAAAAAAAAAATCTACACCTGCACAAGATCATCAGTTTCTAGTTTCCACTGAGCTACCAGATGAAAATACTCGTTCCACAGCAAGTAGTAATGACACATTGTCCTCACTGCAGTCTCGTCTGGAGGAGCAGAATGACAACTGGAATACCTCAAACCCCTAAGAGCCCTTTGCGGCAAGTGTTTCCAGTTGAGGAAGGACAACAGGACAAAATCTATATCCATAACCAACCTTTGAGCTTGAACGCAGAATGAGAGCAAAGTCTAAACATGAAATAAGATTTAGTTCTTCATTTCAGACATTTAAAAAGGAGGAATACCAGTTTGAAAACCTGGTATCAACTACTTTTCATAGGGAAGCAAATTAAAAGCCAATTTGCAAAGACAAAGCCAGAATTGCTTCAGGACATATTATATGTAACTGGCTGTGAATGGAATTTCCTTCTCCACATTCCTACTTTTACATAATGTTATACTGCACAAGTGATTACTTTCATCTACCCACCATACAATGCATTTACAAAGCGTGACACCAAATCTGGCCCAGATAAAGGAATCTGGACCAAATCTCATTTTGATGCAACTACTGCCCTTAGTCAGCAAAGAATTTGGACATTATAATATTTTCACTAAAGGGTTTTACTTGCCAATGTCTGAGTTCAGGAAGACCTACGTAGAGTGGAGAATGATTTAATAGTTTTAGCAGCAATTTCTTTTATGGGCATGAGAAAATTAATCAACTTTGATACAACATATTGTTGTCATTTATGTTAATTCTAAGCTAATTCAGCAAAACCACTGTTTTATTTGGTTAAGTAGAATAATTACTGACCCTATTACAGATACTACAAAATTTTACTTAAGGACACTGCGATGTCTTCAGAAGTCCATTATGTGTATAGACTACCAGACCTTTTCCAATAAAATGTTCCACAGAGGCAGGTATTATTCACCTGGTGGGATTTGGTAGCATGGGTCAGCGATATTCTAACACTGACATATAACGTAGCCTGTTCTGAAATACTGGATAGGAACTAACACAAAAAGACACTGAATATTTTCATAAAAAACCAAAACCCCAATAATAGATCCTCCTAGTGATTAGAAATTACTGCTAAACACCCGAGAGGGAAGAGAAAATAAGAATGGGTTTGTTACGCAAATAGAGCTCTCCTCTTCCAACTCAAGACATTACCACACTTCCTGCCATATATTATTTCTCACTGGGCTCTTAAAAATTCTTCTGAAGAGCAAATATTGGTTTTTATTATGTATTTTAGTTTTGGGTATTTCAGTAAAAGACCTCACGAGGTCTTACGTCAGACAGACAAACAGTGACCATAAATAAATTTAGGCTAGAAATAAGAAAGAGGTTTTTAGCCACCGGAAGGAGAAAGGTTTGCAATATCCTTGCAACTGGAAGACAACAATCAAGCTAGTTTTAACAGCTAGCACAACTGATTTATTTTCATTCAGACAGAGCTCTTATACACACAGCTGACTAATAGCTAGGGAAAGGCAAGCTAGAAATGGAAAGAACTTTTTCAGCCAGTGTTTCCAAATTTTTCTACCCGTTCATTTTCGAACAAAAGGATATGTATGCATGTGCTCCATAAACAATTCATCAATTCAAAACAAATAAATGCAGTGTGTATATTTCAAGCCTGTGATAATTTTGAAGTAATTTATATAACTTTAATTTAAAAATACCTTCTTGGAGATATTTATGATTAAGTATCAGCTGCAGTTACTTTGTGCGAGAGTGGAAGAACACATCTGTTACTGAAAAACAGACCTTGAGCATACTGGCACAGTTGGAATCACAGTGAATAAGAACCAGGAGAGAAGGCAGAAGTTCTGCTTAGGACAGTATAATAAAGTCCCTTGAGCATGGTCCCCAAAACAGAAGTTATCACTCAAAATACCCTACTTACTTAGCAGTTCTGTCCTTTGCTTGCATGTAAAGCTTCCTAGTATAAACTGCATAAGCTTTACTGACGATTAACAGATGTATGCTTTTTTTCTTAAACTTGGCCTAATGCTAACTTGGAATAATCTGGTGCGTATTAGCGACTTGACTCTTTCAGTCATCACACATTTACTAATTATGGATGGTCTTGCAAACTCTTAGAGTTCATCTCCCACCGGCTATGAAGTTTGTATGACATGATGCAGTAATTTCACCCAGGATATACAGAGGCACTGTCACAGGTGAGAAAGTTCCACACCTGCTAGTCTTCAAATCCTAATTGCAGTCAGATATCATTACAGTATCCTTAAATTCAACTATTAGATTGCATAGTCTACATTTCTAATTTTGCTTCTCCAATAATCTCAGAAGAAAGGTTAAAAAAACCTATTTTGCACAAAGCTTGCAACCATGTTGCTGGTGTAACTTGGGTAATGATTATCTCAGTCAGTAGATAAACAACATGCAGGATTTTCATGTCAAAAAAACAACTTTAAAAAAGTTGTTCTAAAACAAGTACTCTGTCTTCTCCCTTCCACAAATCAAACTTGATGGCAGAACCAAATACGTAACATCCTTCAGCACAAGATCCTTAGCTAAAAAGAGCATAGTGACACCCAAAGTCAATACCCACGTTGCAGGCCACAAGCCCCAAATTCTAATATAATAGCAGATAGTGAGATGTTTCACAGAACATTTTCTTCTCTCTCAGTATGAACAAAAGGTTGATTTCAGAGTTTACACTGACATTCAGGCATGCAGCCTAAGTGGGAATCAAAAAATTACTCTCTATATTTTTGTTTAGAAAAACCTTTTGTTTAAAAATTTAAGGGTTCAACAGTCACCCTATACAACAGGGTCAGAGATCACCACACCAGGCACCGGGCAGCACACTGCATGCAAACAGCCTGGGTCTAAGGTTGCACACAATGTAATGCTGGCCACAGAAATAACTGTCTTGGTCTCGATGTTTTACCTGAACAGCTACAGCAACATCTTTATGAGTTTCACAGGCAGGTCAGCCATGCTGAATCACAGCATCTTGAGACATGTCCATGTAACCATGTTAAGAGGCTGCTTAGCCTCTTCTGTAGGTGGAAGGCTTTGTTCAAAGCTTTGTAAGGTTTTACTCTACCCAAGAGTACTACTTTCTACGCCATTAATAAAGCAAAGCTTCCACACAGCATCACTAAAATGTTTCTCAAGAAAATGATGACATCAAAACCTGGACTGGACAAGGTCTAGCTGTCAGCAGCAAACTCATTTAATATATCATTTGACATGTGAATTCCTATGCATAAGATATCTTAATGAGATAAAGATCAGCTCTTGAACTCATCAAAAATAAATTATTCTAGAAGTCTAGATGTTTTGCAAGATATGATCCTTCCTTGCCAGCCAAAAAAAATCACCAGGAAGAAGACAAAATGTTTTACTTTCAAAATGCCAAAGCACTGATTTAAAAAAAAAAAAAAGAAAAAAAAGGCAAACCACCAAACAACTATTTTGAAACAACATTAAAGTGCATGACAAGCAAAGTTTCTCAGCCAAACTGAACATATCAGATATTCACAAAAACTTCAAAATTGCAGAATAAAAAAAACCATACTCAATGCAAATCAAGTACAGCATTAAAACTCATTTGAGATCCAGTTCCTATAACAATAAAAATATTTTCTTACATAACCTTTTAATGTAATAATTGAGGAATATAATGAAAGTTGGGTTTGGACGCATAAAAAAATTTCAGCATATGAATAAATTCCATTTCTTAACGGTGTCAAAATAATTCAATAGGCTTAGACCCTCAAAGTTCTTCAGAAAAGATGCCTATTTCATGAAATACAAATTGAACAAAGCACTTCTTTCCATTCACCCACAATTCCTATTTGGGATGTATCACACAGTATTTGGTTATGAAACTCTTGTTGATACACTCTGAAGTGAGAGAGAATATTATGGCACAAGATCTGCTTTTGCAATGAATCTCAATGAACTGGACAATGCCAAGCATATTGTTTTCATACTGTGCAAACACTGTTTCCATTATTATAAAATTAGAAACATAATTGAATATATAAAATGTATTAACATTTTTAAACATCATATGATTTATCCTGACATCACCAAACCACAATATATTGCAGTCCTCAAGCTGATTCAAACAATGGTTAGAATCAATAGTCAGCAAAAAGCAGTTCATCACTCCTCGCTTTAAGAGATATTCCTGAATTTAAGTCAACAGTTACTTTATTCGGCTTATGTATTTACTTCAGGTAACTTTATTTTTTATTTTTTAATTTCTTGGTGCTCTCTGGCTCTTTTCCACGTAAAGCAATTAGATACACTATAGATCTATTTTAAAAAATAAACAAGAATTCGGTCATAATCAGTCTTCTCTTTTCTAGCCTAGTATTGCCATTGAGGGTTATCCTTGCAACTGACAGCTCTCAAATTAGTGCTACAGAAGGATTACAAAGTACAAATAGCACTGCTTCCTTTTCCTGCATGGTTATGATATGAAAGTGTGGCAGCTTTAGGAATACATTACAAATACTAAACTACTGACCTTTCTCTCACCTAGCAAAAGGTATAAATTAGCTATTCATATGTGTGATTAATTCTCCAAGCTACACCAGAAAGAAAAGGGGAAAAAAAAATTCACCTAAATTACAATACAGTTTTGTAATTTTAATCCCACCAAACTGACTCACTAGAGGGCATGATTTAGCCAGAAATTTTCTCTAGTTGGCAGGGCGAGGGGTGGGGGATGGAAGGATACAAAAAGCTCTTCTCTTATAACCCAACAGAAATGGCTAGCAAATTGTTAAAATTCATTTTTTTATCAGAATTATCTTTTTCACCATGCCTAAAACAAGATTACCAAGATGATTTTTAGAGAGATGTCTGTGTCTCTTTTCACTACCCTGAACTGGAAGAAGCTGGATGAGGAAAGATACTCACGACACCAAGGTTTAGTGAAGGTGTGGCAAAGGATCATAGAATGGAAGGGACCTTAAAGATCACCCGGTCCCACCCCCCTGCCCTGGGCAGGGACACCTCCCACCAGACCACGTTGCTCCAAGCCCCGTCCAGCCTGGCCTTGGACACCTCCAGGGATGGGGCAGCCACAGCTTCTCTGGGCAACCTGGGCCAGGGGCTCACCACCCTCACAGCAAAGAATTTCTTCCTGACATCTCATCTAAATCTCCCCTCTTCCAGTTTAAAACCATTCCCCCTCCTCCCATGGCTCCCCTCCCTGATCCAGAGTCCCTCTCCAGCTTTCCTGGAGCCCCATTAGGGACTGGAAGGGGCTCTAACGTCTCCCTGGAGCCTTCTCTTCTCCAGGCTGAACCCCCCCCAACTCTCTCAGCCTGTCCTCACAGTAGAAGGGCTCCAGCCCTCCCAGCATCTTCATGGCCTCCTCTGGCCCCACTCCAACAGGTCCATGTCCCTCTTGTGCTGAGGACTCCAGAGCTGGATGCAGTACTCCAGGTGGGATCTCACGAGAGCAGAGCAGAGGGGCAGAATCACCTCCCTCGACCTGCTGGCCAAGAAACATCTCCCTAAAAGCCAAGGTACACACAAGCGTTCCAGGGAAAAAGACAGACTTGTCAGGAGGAACTTCTTGGAAAAGCCATGATAAATTGTCTTGGTTTTGCATTGCATTTGCAAGCTACAGTGTCTAGTTTTCATAATGACACTTTATAGCCGGCAGCCTGAAGGGTAGAACTCATTTTTCAAACAAAGTATCCCCAAAGGTATCTAAAATTAGAAGTTAAGTAAATTTTGATACCTTATTTCTTGTCTTCCTCCTGCATGAACCTCTACATGGAGTTGGAAATGGTAACGGCTACAACTTGGAGGAAAGCAGTACCTTCCCTGAAGCCAAATATCACAGCAGTGCTGCATTAAAAAAAAGAAAAAAAAAAAATTCCCTCTCCTTATTTAGCTCTGTTCAAGTTGACTTGTAATACAGAGTAAGACACCCAACCCAGTGTTTTGATGGCTCATCACTGAAAAATACTATGATTTACTACAGTGTACTGTAGCAATATTTGCAATATTTCCTCTGAGGTACTGCTGCAAATTCTGCGATGGGTTGATCAACAGGAGAGACTGAATTGCTCCACAGGATTTAGCTTGTCGTCATTCTACTGCAGCTGACTACTCAGTACAAACTGGTATCATTATTTTAAAAGCATTTCTCGTTTTCAGTAGGCAGGTATTAACAACAGTGAAGAAAAATAATACAGTTGGTCTGAATCATATTCAGAAATGCTCAATGTTAAGGATGTTACCAGGCGGGTAGATCATATTTTCTCTATAAAGTAGTTTAACCTCTGACTTAACAGCTTTAAGGCATTTGTGCTACCTAATCAGCCACTGTATCTCTTAGTCTCCTTCCTGCAGTTGCTGAAATCATTAGTCAGGGAACTGGTGAGGAAGCCATAGAAACTTACACTAGCAGCCGGGAACAAAAGTCTTTAATGGTAATAACTCACACCGAAAATGACAATTTATGGCTTTTTACAGCATGTAATATAATTTATGGGATGTTACACATTGATGTGTATGCCTAATGAGTGTTGTAGAAAGCCATAAATCATCAGCATTTCCAACTTGCTATTGAGACCTCATTTATGACACTATTCCAGAGGTAGATCCTCATGATAACCACACCCTTGGCTTGCTTTATTTAAAGACAGGTAAAAGATAGAAAAGGTAGATATAACAGCCGTCTGATGCAGTATTAAAACCAAAAACACATTCCAACTAATACAGCGGAATAAAAAAAAGATGAGTCTTTGCTGAGAAATGCACTGACTTCCTCGATCTTATTTATTTCATTAACTAGGGGAATACACAAAGAAACATTTTACCACATTCATCATCTGAAATGCAACATCTCATTTAAAGAGGTAGTATAAAAAGGAAAAAAAGACAGGAAGACTGTCTCCAGAGCAACACAGTTCTCTCCATTGGTGACTATTGCCATACTGAATCTAGTATTACAGGTTTGTATAAGTGTAGTATTCATGAAATCATAATCCAAAGCCAAAAAATCCAAATAGTTCAGTAGCCAGCCTTAAATAAGTGCATCTTACCCTAAAAAAAAAAAAAAAAAAAAAAGTCTTAACACTGAGAAGAGAAACAAAAAATATAGAGCATTCTGATGGAAAAAAAAATTAAGCATTAAAAAAAGCAAAAAACAAAAAGACAAAACAAACAAAACTACAAAAAAAACCCACAAAAACACATGAAAGAAAAAAAAGCAGGACAAGTACAGTATGTCTGAATGCTGCTTTCAGATTTGTTTTTTTTTTTATTTAGGCAGTAGTTTCTAAGTCTCTGGAATATATTAGTATAACTCAGACCAAAATCAAGTGAAATTTATAATAGTTTCAGATGAAATTATCCCAGATGACACGTGTCACGAGATACCTGGAATTTTATTAAGGAATGTTCTTAAAAAAAGAATTCTCAGGGGCAGGATAGAACTTCTGCTCAAACTGCAAGCAAATGACATACGCTCAGAACTGTTAACAAACTCAAAGGGGTGGGAGAAAGTCCAACTCTTTGTTCATGGCTAGTTGAATTATCTGCAAAAAGGGTATTTTCTAGCAGAACACACTGGAACTTTAACTCCTACATATACACGTCATATATACCAACTGGGAACACCAGGTGTGTTTTCCTGCTCTGTAAGAGGCAGTCCTATCTTAAGAGGGTAACCTAGCTACAGAGCTAGCAAATCTAAGCAGTGCTATGGGTTGTTTTATCAATGAAGAAACTAAAGTACTCCCATTGCTTTCTGATGCTCAAATAAAAGAGTTCCCCTCTCCTCAAATTTGTAAATTGTAACACTTCAAAATATAAGCTGTCAGATATGTAATTGAGCATGCACTGAAACCCCAGGTGTTATGGTTTGCAGATGTTTAAACAAAGCCTGCTCATTTTGCAGCAGAGACCTTGCAACTCTAACCTGAATGTCAAAAATTCTGCAATTTGCTACAGAACTTGTCTTCAGGTTCACTTCTTACAAAACTAAGTTTGTTACAGCGTAGGTAAGGTGTGCTTCAGATGAACCACTGAAAATGCTCAGCCACAAAACTCAAAATAATTTCAAGACTGCTGAAGTTCATAACCAGACAGGATGAACCAATTCAACCAGGTCTGAAGTTGAAATGAATCCTAGCTCTGCCATGATTACGGTGGATCAGCAAGCTATTCAAGGTGAGAAATTTTATGACACTTCATGGTTCAGATTACCTTTTACTGCTTCATTGGGTTTTACCAAATCTGCAAATTTATCAGGAAACAAATTCCTTCAGAAAGTCTGACCATATCTTTACATAAACAGCTTGGACCTCAAGCAATGAATTCCGAAGCTTAACTTCTGTTAAGCTTCCTCAGCACACACCTTTACTTAGTAGGCAGTATGCTAACAGCAAGGCCACATTGAAGGCCAGATGACCAAAACGGGAAAGGATGGTCAGCCTTTTGTATCGTAGTAGCAGGCATTGTGTATCAGTCTAACTGGATGACAAAGCAAAGATATTTATAAGCCTTTTTTATGCTGCCCATTTCTTCAGGAAAATTTACAGCAGCCAGGTAGCAACTCTCAGGTATGCCATCTGAAAGCCTTTCTTGAAAACTATTACCCAAGCCCTTAAATGGCACTGATATATTTTGCCAAAGATGAGACCAAGCTCCATCTCTTTCATACAATATACAGCTGAGACTATTGCCATAGACTGGCAAAATTAAGGTACTTAAAAAATAGCAAGAAGACTGTAGCTGATTGTCTGGAAGTGTCAGTGCCTGAGCTAATATGACTAAGGCTGGGTTATACATAAACTCTTGTACTGAGATTTTGTTGCCTTTTTTTTTTAAACTGTTCTTATGGATCATACATACCAAAACACATTTATCTATAAATAAACTCAAGTGCTATGGAAATTGTTGAGATTATGCTAACCATAAAACAAATACAGCTGTTTAATATTTCAGCCTTAAATATTTAATTAAGCATAGCAACAGCTCCATAAAAGAAGGAGTATTACTCAACAGTATTCATTTTATTCGTGGCAGTCTTGAGAAACAGAGTCTACAGGACTCCCTACAGGGAAGTCATTCACCCATCTTCCCATGTACACAGAGGATAATGTTTGCAACCCTGAAAGGCAAACACCATATATAACTCGAAACATACTCCACATTTCTTTTTGTGAAGATCTTCCCAGAAGTGGAAACTAAACAGGGTAACCTTTTTCAGCTTCCTGTTCTGGTAACTTCCTAGATAGGCAAATATAACAAAAGTCATAAAGCCATTTGCATTGGAAGGATCATATTGAGTTCATCTAGTCCAATCCCACGATCAAAGTAGGGCCAATTTCAAAGTTATCTTAGGTTGTTCAGAGACTTAGGCAAATCTTTAGTGTCTCCAAGGATGGAGATTTATCAGCCTTTCCCAGCCTCTGTCCTAATGTTTAACTAACCCTCATTGTGAAGACTTGTTTTTTTCTTACACGTAATCAGAACCTCCCTTGCAACAGAGCACCTCCCCTAGGCAGGTTGTTCAACCCCTACAACAACAAAATATAATCTCAGTGCATTCAAGAAAGCTTCTGCATTGCCTGTGCCCCACAACGTTGCCCCAGTGAAAAAAACAGAACCAATGATCACGAAGTTTTTTCCAGCTGTCAAAAACAACAACAAAAAGGCTTCCTCCACTTCCTCTTCTTGACTGGATAGCCTGTTCACCATTGCATCCCAGCTGGCCTCTCCTCTAATTGACTGCCATATGAGCTCACACAGCCTGTTCTATAGCAAAGCTCCATGCACTCGAGCTGCTCAGTCGTAGTAACGGCACTGTCCTTTTCCTTTCTCTTCCCAAAGATTCTGTATCAATCCATTGCAGCACTCTAGGCATGCAGTTTGTCTCACCAGGTCTCTCTTATTCCCAATTAGATTACAGCTCTGCAACTCTGTGCATGCTCAGATATTCTACTCCATCTTTCACCCGCCTAAGTGAGGCTTTTGTGTCTCTCCTCCCTTGTAGTGCAGGACTCTGGCTCTTACCCCTGCATGGTTTCCAAGAAGAACCAGTTATCTCCTGTTTATTTTCTCTGATACTTGTGAAGTTTACTCACGTCTTCCCATAGCTCTGTCACCTGGCAGCTCAGTAACTTGAACAGAGCACTAGACATGGTCCTGGACAACCTGCTCTAGCTGAGCCTAGTGTGGTTGAGGTTGGACTACACAATCTCCAGAGGTCCCTTGATTGTAAATGCTTTACACCAATAAATACTTGGTAAATACAAAGTGTTAGAACAATCAAAGAACCTCATTTTAAAGTGCAGATGGTATAACAAAAGCCTATACCTATAAAACAAACTACATGCCCATACCATACCACCTTTTCAGCTGGAACACTATGTATGAAAAAAGAATAACTGACTTCTCAATCTTTTCTCAATGCTATAACAGAAATATGTGATTCTTAGAGACAGATTGAAAAGTACACTGCTAGAGCCAGATGAATTTTATTTTGTCCAAACTAAAGCCCCAGATTTACATTATGCTAAGAACTCTTTGGGGTATACCCTGACTAAAAGACCAAGCAATTCAGCAGTTTCCAGATGTTTATTTTGTTGGGGAATTTTTAGTGTACCCTGTGAGGCAAATTAAACATGCTTGTGTTGAACATTAAAAAAGAAAGAAAAAAAAAAAAGCAATGCA
Source organism: Stercorarius parasiticus (assembly GCA_013396915.1). Classification (NCBI taxonomy): domain Eukaryota; kingdom Metazoa; phylum Chordata; class Aves; order Charadriiformes; family Stercorariidae; genus Stercorarius; species Stercorarius parasiticus. Next base: position 70,984 of record VWZL01003435.1, on the reverse strand, counting down.
TTAGGTAGAGTCCTGGGGCCACAGGCAGTTATACAAGGAGGCTGCAAAGATGCGTCACAAGCAGATTCCTGGCATATACTTGCACCAGCACCACTCCTGTGAGCATCAGCAAGGGGCAGCTCAGCCTGGCGACAGGTCCATCCCCCAGCCCAGCTCTGCTGCCCAAAGGTGGCTCCTGAGTCCTGGAATTCCAGGATGGCTACAAGGCAATATTGTGGCTGTTTCATACCTCATCACCACAGGAAACATCGCTCATTCACTCACAAGAAGTTGCTCTGTCTCTGGCATTCCCACTTCCAGCCAGTCTAATCCCTTCTGCAGTTGGGTCTTCTCGCCCTCCATGCCACATCATTCCTTGGTCACAAATTACCACTGCTGAGCAGTTACAAATTGAATTTCCCCTTTAGTTTGTACAGGGACCCACGAATCCACAGCACACTTTTGACTGTAGCCACTGCACAGTTTTTACCCAGGTAAAAGTACTCATCTTGAAATTCATCTGGCAATGTTTTCTCTTAAAAATCCAGCAATTTTCTCACATCATTATCTACAGACTATGACATAATCAAATATTAAGTTAATATACTAACAAAACCTGGAAACATTAATCGCCAGTTTTCGGGCAAAAAGGTAAAAAGTGATAGGAGCTACAAGCAAAATATGGTATTCCATCTACAGCAGACTCTTAGCAGAGGAACCCTCAGAAATCTTGCATTTCTCCAGAGCACACAATTCAAGCCCTCAAACACTTCAGCCTGCTCAGCAATGATAAAGGTTTGAGATTTTACTGTCACCTTAAAAACAATTATCTCCCACAAAAATTCCATCCCATGTAAAGCCATAAGTATTACTGATCCCACACTCTGAAAAGGCCTCTTAACTTCTCTTTACACAATTGCAGCAACTACAATACTACACTGAAAGGCAGGAGCATCATCCGCAAAGTTGCGATCCTTCCCAACATTTTCAATGCTTTCATGATTTTATTTGGTTACGTTTTCTATTAAAGGTTCAGTCTCTGTCACTCCAAAGTACAAAAGAGCAGTTAATGCTTTCCGTAAGAGCTGCCTAACTACCTTCAAGTTAGTTGGAATGAGAAAGCAAACCCAGGAACAATCAAGCCTCAAGCAAAGAAATTTAAAATTAATATATATTAACTGTATGAGACAACCCCTGTCTGAAGCAATACCATGAAAACTATGGAAAAACTTGAAATTACCAATAAACCATCTACCTAAGATGACCTATCTAGGTCTGAAACAGAACAAGAACACAGGTCTCCCAATATGAAATTCACAGTCCTGCTAATTAGACCAAAGAAATCTAATAATAAAATCTTGGGATTGGAAACAAACCTAAAAAAAGTGTCACTTATTTGCTCTTTATTCTACCTCTACCAGTAGAGGTGAGATTTCCACACACACACATATACACACTTAGTTTCTTCCATAATCTAGATTTTAGCCGTTAAAATTATCAGATTATATTGAATAGATGTGCACTGTTTAAACAGTTAAAAATATTGACCACATTAATGTTAAGTGCAATTTATGGCAAGGTAGCACGTCTGGCCAAAGGTCCCTTTGCTAATAAGGTGAGGAGATTTATACCATAGAAGAGTAAACTAATGAATACAATTCAGGTAATGCTTTAGCCTATTCAAGTAGCACCATGCTGTAAATCCTCAAAAGACACAAATGCAGAAGACAATTAGAAAAATTAGCACTCGGACTTGTCGGTTTCTCCAAGTTTTTGTTGTGTTGTACCACAAAGAAGAACATTGGGTGAACATTTATGAACTGTACTTAAAAACAACATTTTGGATACCAGGAATAAGGTCAGCATTTATTAGGAAGATTTCGGGGTACCACACCAATATCAGGATCACTGTGTATTTTCATATTTGTATTCTATCACCTCCAAAACTAAGTACCAAGAGAACTGATCCTTCTGATGATGCATGAGCTATACTAGACTGAATGAAATGAAAAAAAAAAAAAAGTAAACACATATTTCTGCAACAAAAGATGCACTTCCTGCAACATCCAACATCTGTAAAAATAAAAAGCGGTGATCAAAGCAAGTAGCCTTTTTAAATTACTACAATACCAAAGAGAAAAAAAAAAAAGAAAAAAATTTAAACTCACTCACTCTCAATTCCTTTAAAACTCCCCTCCCTTAGAACTTACTAGTTCTGAAGAGGAAAAAAAAAAAATCATCGATGAGACTTCAGCTTCTGTAAAAGTCATTAAAATTAATGGAAATATTTGATACTTATTTGCAAGAAAAAAATAAGAAGTATCTTTTTTCTGAGTGAGAAAAATCACCAGTCTCCCAGGAACAGAGTTAAGAAATAAGCTATCGGGTACTGTAAGCTTCTGAATCAAATTCCAACTTCAAATCCTCACTGAATTTTCCCCAGCTTTCATTGTGAGTTACCTATTAACATTGCATAATAAAAATTGTTTTTCAGCACGGTAAGCTTTATTTATCCGGTTTCTTCTGTCTAACAAAATATACTTTATGCACACACTGCAGCACATACCTTTCAAGTATAAAAGATAAAGGTCTGGCAAAGTTAACAACTGATCTGTAGTTTTGTCTGACCAGTTGACATTTCAGTTGGCAGGTCCCCCTGGTCCTGCTATTCTGCAATATTCAGCCTTCTGTCTAAAATGAGGTATTACACGCAAATACGCTGGACATTTCTGTAGCAGACAGTTTACAACTAAAACTTGCTTAATACAAATCAGAAACAACATATATTAAATCCTTTTACCTTTACAGTCTAAGTCCAAGACTTGCCCTGTTCCCAACATGCATTTTCATTGCAAAATATACCAGCAGTTCTTGAAGTTCAAAGGGCAACAGCCAACTTCTGTTTTATTACCCACCAAGTTTACATTCTAAGATGACTTATAGAAGTCTAACGTATTACCGCAGGGGAGTTTTTTTTCCTTTGGTCTTGCAAAGCCAACGAGACATTACATTTGCAAGGGGAAAAGCCATGACTTTTGCAGCAGAGCAGAGGTGTGCGAAGAGTCAGTTAACTTTAAAACATCCTGCAATTGATCTTCTCCAGACTTCATCACCAAATAGCACACGGCATTACTTCGGGCTAGGCAGTACTTACCCCATGCAACTCTTAAGAACTACATTTCAGGAGTTACATTTTAAAAGACGGAGAATACATTTCATTGAAACTTTCAAGGACTTCGAAGGACTTTGTTGTTTAACAGCACGGCCTTTTCCAAAGCAGCTATACACTAAGCACCGCGTGGCAAACCATTATTAAATACTACTTCAATGGTTATCAAAATCCTACTGAAGCTGAAGTCCACTGAATTCTAGAAAATAAGTTAGAAACAGGAATTCTACCCTCAAGTTTCAGGCACAGAAGCTCCTCTCCAAGTAAAAGGCACCATCACCTCAGCTTCCCACAGAAAGAATGGTGCGGAGCAGCTTGAAGGTGAAAGGTCTGCTGCTCTCCATTAACTGTGTTCCAGGTACCTCCTGGAAAGTTACAGAATTTTAAAGCAATATTAATTGTTGATCCTGTGGAGATCATCAGTATTCCTCAACTGTCCTTTTCCTTTTCACCACATTTCTTGAAAACATTGAATCTATGACTATATACTTACATGAACCTTGCAAAAACCATTCACATTAGAGAATGTTTTAAGATTATAGAGGTATAACTTAGATTTATGTTACTACTTCCATAAGAGTCCATAAGTGTCAAGACTACAGCATTACAAACACGACTGCTTTTGCTGATTTGGAGGTTGCTACTTTAGTACAAAGATCAAGTAGTCCTACATGCTGTTAAGGTGACCGCAAAATGAACAAACCCCGCCAAATTCCCAGAGGAACCTTCCTGCCAATTCCAAAGCAATTTAGCACACAAACTGAGATCAAGCTAAAAGAACAAACTGGAAAAACACACGTTATGAGTTTAAAAACCTGTGCTGAGGTAACTGGGCTTTTTCCCTCAAAATTATAACCCTTCCCTTGTGGAAAGTGTCTGTGCATTCCCATGTGTAGGTACTTCAAACGGCTAAGCATATAAAAAACATTTATGAATCAAATTAATATTTTACTTATTTAAGTCTGTTTCTACGCTTACATATTCAGAGATTTACAGGTCAGCAGTGCAGCAGCTGCAACATTACAGTAGGCTAAATAATTGAGCTAGAACAGTCGATGGTTTAGCACTATTTGATGAGTTTGATTTATAATGCAGATAAGCACCAATAAACCAAATTAATAGAATCTGTGGATATTAACATGTCTTTCTTCCCAGAGCAATACAATTCTGCATATAGTAATCTTTAATGATAGAATCTTTACAATAATATTTTAAAAAAAGTTAAAAAAAAGAGTGTGAAAGAAATGGTTATGCAAATTTATGTATAGGATATCAAACTCTTCATAGAAGTTTTTTTTCTTCCCCAAAACAAAAAAGCCCCAAGCAATTAGGGGTAGTTCTCACTTGTTTTGAGAAAGCAGGTACTACAGTCCTAGATGAAAGACAGCTGTACCTCGTACTCTAGTTCAGCACTTTCCAAGTTAACTGTGGAGATGCTCATTACTGCAAATATAGAAAAGAAGTCTACAATTTAAAATCATGGAAAAAGGGGCTACTGTCACATAAAACCACCAAGTGAATGTTTTTTGGGTTTTCCTTTGTTTTCCATTAAACAGTTGGAGGGGCCGAGTGCTTATTTCACATTTGTCAACACGTGTGGGAAAACTGTGAGAACACTGAAATGGATGCTGGAGCAGTTAACCTTGCTTATTAAGTCCTTATTAAGAAATATGGCAGTACAGTCTGCAATGTTTAGCTCTTCTTTAGGTATAGTACATTTGCCACATTTGTGGCAAAGCCTTATGGTTTGGGATGTGTTTGTTTCCTTAGGCAGCTTATTCAAGCCAGCTGCAGGAAATCAAAGCTAAAATTACAAAATAAGAGGGTTGTGAAAACCCATCTCTGTACCGTGGCTTTCTCTTCCTAGCCACAATTGATTTGTATTGTTTTCAATTTAGAGATGGAGACCACGCAGAAATACAAGTTTAGTTTAAACTGGTGCTAGATGGGAAGTCTCCCTAATTTTCCTTCCCAAATATGCCAAATTTAAAATGCGTGCAATAATACAGCTGACACTTCTCTTATTTTCACTTATGAAATATTCACAATAACAACAAAAATTCTCTGGGAGATTTAAAATACTTCTTTAAAGGTGCCTTAAGGAGAAGGAACTGTTCCTTCTTACTTGACTCACTTTGAACAATTTCTATGGTAAAATTTACAGAGTTAGATTCACATTCTGAGCGGTACCCACAGTTCTAATAGGTGACTGAAAAAGGAATAGCATGGTGGAGTCCATTTCAATTCCACTTGCATATTCTGAATCATCTTCTGGTATTTTATTGGTGTTTCTACTCCATATTGTTTTATCTTTTCTGGGGTCAGGCACTGGCAAAGAAATTCTCTGATATCTGTCATCTCTTTTACTTAGCAAAGTAAAAGAGACAGTGTCTCAAAAAGTAGGAAGTGTTGTGGAACTCTGTATAATTGACAGTCAACAGTATTCTTTCTTCCTCAGTACTTTAATTATTTTACTAATCTTACCTGAAACCTTAAAAACCAAGCCAGGAATGAGTTATTAAAAAAAAACCCAACAAGTAAACAACCAACCAGCTTGCTGTAAACTTTGTGGTCCATATTAATGACCTTTACACTGTGGAAGCTGCAGATAAGGATGACTTCTCTTCCGTAAACGTCCTGCCATTGAAACAGAGCTCACCTCGCCTATACTCTAAGCAGGTATTATGCTAGCTTTTAATAACACATTATTCTTAACCTTTTCAATTTTTATTTCATTAAATAAGCATTTACTGAAAGTTAGGAAAAACCAGAACTCATTAAACTCTGTAATACTGTGAGTAGGCCTGTAGGTAAAATATAATAAAGTATGCTTCTGACTGACTACCAACTAAATTGGTTAGCCCTAGACAGTCTCCACTGGCCATAAGTATGCCTTTAGTAATTGTTTTCACATCTGGATACAAGCTAAAGATAGGTGGAGTTTGGTTTTATCCAAAGGCATCTTTATTTAAAACCAAAGTTAAAACCAAATTAACTTGGAAAACTCCTGGTCATATTTTAGAACCGCATTATGCTATACAGCACACTAGAACATGTCCATGGAAAATACAGGTACACTGCTGTGCGTGAAGTACTATATAAATGCAAACCCATTGCCCTCCCATTGTTTCACTTGGACATTAAAAAGAAGAATAAGCTTCCTAGAGCTGAATTGCTATGAAGAAAAATGTGCAATTCTGAGATGACAAACTGTAATTCACTTGCAAACTGAAAAATATACCAGACCAGACTTTAATTGCCAAATACACTGGGTAACTTTTTCTGGGTTTTTTTGTTGGCTTGGTCCTGTCCCCCGCCGCCCCCACCTCTGCAGCAAAAGACGACATTTTGACCATTAAAATGCTCTCTAGTCTGGTGCCTAAACTACACTATGCAGCTGAAGCTCACGGAGTTTATGAAACTCAGAAGACAAATCTTCTCATCTACTTTTTGTCAACTACATCTCTACAGCAGGGAAACCGTTACAAACATACAAAAGTATTCTGGAGCTTTAACAGCAGCAGCCACAAGCTTGAAATTAATTCACTTTGCATTGGACTAATTGGCTTATGCTGGCCACTTGACTTTGGTATCTCAGCTGGGTGCCCAACCTAGGGCCTGATTCCCTATATTGAGTGGGAGACAGTCACAGGCTGAAACCCAAAGCTGTGAGTCTACATGTTAAGGCAGTTCATGGTGCAAACGCTACTCTGCAGTCTGATGCAAATTCTATACACATACACGCAGCTTTTGGACTAAAATCTTTGTCATTTTATAGAAGGTCACATCAAGGTTTGAGTGAAAACATTAACATGGTGGTCCAACAGGTGTTTAGTTAAACTGCATGTGGTTCTTCATGGCTACTTGAACTATGGGTGGGAGAGGCAGAGAGAGTAATGCTGTTTCATAGTACTTTTTTCACCAACTATTTGATCCCAGGGTTCTTTGTTTAAACAAAACGAACCAAAAACCCACCACTACCACACACAGCCCTTTACTCTGCCGAAAGACCCTGCACAGCCCATTCAATGGAATATAGAGACTGATCTTGGCTTTACTGCTTCTTTTTTAAAAAGAATAATATCACACAGAGGAAGAACTGTTAATAGCCAGCATTTCCCTTGTACTAGACAATTCCTCGTCAGAGCCACACGCTCATTAACATGCCCATACACTAAACTGCATGGAAGTCCCTCTCTGAGGGAGATCATTCCTCAGTCCTGTGAACTGTTATAGTTTCAGTGTTATTTATAGAACCCAGTTCCAATGAAAATCACTCCTGGCCTTCCAATCTGTATCAGTTTTATCTAGAGTTAGCTTTTAGACACTGCAGTGCAAATGCAACTATTTTAGGTATAAAGCATAACATAATTGTGCACAGGAGCGTTAGCTTTGCAACTCACGTATCATAGCATTTATTTCCACTTATTAAACCATTGCAGGCAAGCAAGTTTAAGGCACTGAAAGCCAGGAACAGGTGTTGGGGACCCCAGGGGGCACAGATCGGTGACATTCCCTGCATCATGACAGAGGATTCCAGTTACCTTCATAGAGGGTAAGATGAGAGCTGGGTCAACTGACATTATTAATCTATAAGACCAATTATATGCACTGCTTATCAAGTGATATTACAGCTGCTGATAAAAGGGAATGAACTCTGGTATTTAAACAGGGATCTGCATGTTACATCCCTTGCGTTCTGTATCCGATTCTGACCTTAACACATCTTGATATGACTCTAGGCCCCTGCCTGTACACTTAAAACAGCGGCGATTTTACTTGTTCAACTTACTAGCTGAAAAAAAGTTAAGAGAAGAGAGCAGTGCTCTTCAGGGAAAGTCTCTAGCAGCCTCAACAAGCATGTGGTTTGTACTTCACAATACAATAGTGTTGTACAAAAGTTTTGGGGAAAAAACTTATAATGTAAATAAGAGCAAAATTGGGAAAAAAGTATACTGTTAGACTGGTGGACTGACACGTTGGTTGGGTTGGTTCTTTTTGTCCTAAAGAGTTATCAAAGCTGGAAGTAGTCATGTTTGTTCTACATAGTCATCTTCCAGCACTCTTCATTAACTTGATCTTGACTAATGATTATCAAATGGAAAAATCTGCAAGGGACAGAAAATTCTGCTACAAAACTTTACCATTTCTTTCACAGGTAGCCAGCAGAGATCAGCTACATAATTACAACATTCAATACAAATGTACTTTTCAACTCCTCTTAAAATTAACTAATGACAGTTGCCTATGTTAACTTCCTATAGTGCACGGGTACTACCCAAAATCCAGGCCATGATTAAATCTGGTGAAGAAAATGTTCCACATAAAACTGTATATATAGTGAAACACATTATTGAATTAAACCTGCTGTTAAAGTCTGGTTACCTTATTAGGTAATTCAGCCAAGATAATTAGCGATAATTAGCAATAATTAGTATATTATAATTTGGCTGTTACCCAACAAGAGGCTAGCTATTATCTTGATTCTCAACAGATGTCATGTAAACTAGCGTTGGTACTCTGAAGAGCTGACATATGTTCCACCTCTCAGCCTGTGGCCAAAATAAGTTATGCCAGTTTGGCTGGGCATAGTACCTACTCTGATTTGGGCTTTGGAGAAAGCAGTAACAGACATAGCAGTAAATTACTCTAAGAGGATTAATTTTGTTATTAAAAAGGTTGAACAGGAGACCTTATAGCAGCCTTCCAGTCCCTAAAGGGGGCCTACAGGAAAGATGGGGAGGTGCTCTNTTCTATGATTCTATGATTCACCTCACTTTCAGAAATTATACTGTTTTCATTACCTCACCTCTATAGCATGGAGTGTAATGTGATACATAAGTAATACACCTCAAACTTACCTGAATGAAATAAACATCAACTTCAGAAAAGTGTGATCAGGATTCTTGAAGCCTAGTAGAAATAAAGGAAATGCTAAAGGTCAGTGAGATTTGTAAATCAGGACAGTATCAAAACGGACTAAGTACGTGTACTAGCTGTTATTTTTGTGAGCAAAACATTCCCAGCTTCTCACAGGAAAGAAATACTATTTATGATCTCAGTCAGAAAAGAAGCTGCCAGTCAAATTCAGCAATTACTATTTATTTTTTTTTCCTTTGTGAATATTTACGGACTACCACATTACATCATCTTCTTCATTACTCTACTGCTCAGCTCAAAGTCAATGGTTTATTTCTTGCTGCTTGGAATGTTACATTTCTAAATGGCATGTGAATTAAAATACAGGACCTCTCCAGAGTGAAACAAGATACGTAGTTAAGAGCACCCTCTAACAGATGGAGAGGAGCTTTACTGACGTTGTACTGTATCTTCACAAGATAGCCCACAGGAAACATCACTTTTGAACATAGCCGTTTTGAGAGCGAACCCTGCTGATAAACACAGAACAGATATAATTATATGCACCAGTAACACTCCAGAGCAGCGATAGGGATTTGACTTAATGGTGCTTAAGAGAGTCAGATGAGTGTGCTGTTGATGCCTTGGGTGCCAAGAAAAGAATAATCAGCATTTAACTGGGCTCATAAAATTCAGTCTTAGCTAGGACTTTTCTGTTCTACAGAAAAGAAGATGGAATACAGACAGATTTAATGATATTAATTAATGTTTATATTTCCATTCCTCATATGCTAGGTAATATATATATATCTTTATACACTGCGACACAAATTTAAAAAATAACTGTGAAATCTGACTTCATACCTTGCAGTAAGAGGGAAATAACAGAACTAAGATTAAGAAGGTTTTTTGGAGTTAATGAGTGTATATTCAAATAGAGGTCCACAAATATAATTCACCTTGATATAAGCAAGAATTCTCTGCCTTTAAAAATATAACCCTAAAGACAAAGAAACTGTATTTATAATGATGAAGAGTTTATAATTTTAGGATTCTTGCTGTAAGGACACTTTTTAAGAAAGATGTAGCATTTCTTAAAACCAGAGGCAAGAATATTATCATTATAACGTATGGGTCCTACAGAGGGGATCTGCATTCCATAGTCACGTTTACTTTGTAGTAAAACCCCACAGTCTCAAAGAACCTAAGGGAATATGTAATTAAAGCCTCATCCTATTAACTGTGTTAATTAAATACAGTCCTGAATAACTGAAGGAAAAAAGGTGGTGGGAAAGGGGTGTTTGTTGGTTTTCCTATAAAAACGCAGAGTACATTAAACACTGTTTTTGTGTGCCACACATCACATCTGTACTCTCAGGCACTATTTAGCCTATTTGCAAGAAAATAAAGTTATACAGGACGTGACAGCTTCCGCTGCAGATGGGAAGGCAAGAAATATACTCAGTAGTATCATTCTTAGACAGGACATTCTCAACGTCATTACATCCTTATGAAATTAAACACATTTGGAAAGGTAAGGTTTTGTCTAAAACTGAGAAGTTCATTTACATGAAAACATCTTATCGAGAAAATTCTAGGTTCCTTTTATTTGTACTCAAGTTTTTCACTTAGGTGCCCAGAATAATGATGATGTAGATTAGGCATCAGTAAGTTACTACAGACCAAAGCTGGAAAGATGTGATTTAACAGAATGTTAATTGAGCACCTGGAATGCAAAACAAGAGGTACATAAAGAGCAAACTAAAATATTGTTATCTTAAGGAAGAGTTGAAAACTCACCGAAGGCAGAGAGCTCACAGTCATTCTAGGTCTAGGGAAGCGAAGGGCACACTATATCCATTTTCACAGTATTTCCATCACAGAGTATGACGATACACCAGAAAAACCTCTGTGGCAAAATACTAACATACATTTTACCTAAAGGGAGCGTGAAATGAAATGCAAAGGTTTCGGGTTGTGTAGAAGAAACCTTTCAGTACTGTGTTGAACGATACTCAGATGCAGAAGTACATGGTATTAAAATGAGTCATCTGTCAGGTCCAACACATGTACTGCAACTGCATTTTCATTATACTGCAGTTTCAAATGTAAACTCATTGCAAAACAAACAGCCTCTCGAACAAGGTTGCTCCAAGAACAGAAGTAACACTGATGCAAGTTACTGGCTCGAGAATACAATTTGGTTTAAGACACTGATGTTGAATAGGTCATGGAAATACTTTAATACTGTCCTGGGTGGTATGATGTGATCCTTACTAAGTGGGAAAAGCAAACTTCAGCTTAAGTGGTAAATCTTTGGCTATAAGGATACTACCACAGAAGAAAAAAGGCGTTGGTTTTTTTTTTTATTGTTATTAGTATTACCTTCAGCATATTCTGGGTTCTCTGTTCTGTCCTCCGAAACCAAGAGTGCCGTTAACTATGATAAATGCTGTATTTAGTGATGATCCCAAAATCAAAGTTTCCCCATACACTTTCCACTAAAGACCAAGTTTGTGTCATAAGCTTTAAGACACAAAAAGTTAGCGCCATAGTTATTTCTGAAAAAAAGCAATGGAGACAGAACCTTGGAAGGTGCTATCAACAATGGCTGATGTGACAAACCACCAATATTCTCCAAACACCTTTTCACTTTTTATGATCAGTGCAAATATTGTCCCTCAACTCCAACAAGAGTTTCATATCATCACAGCATTTACAGATTTGCACTTTAAAAGCAAATTTTCCAGTTAAACAGTAGTGAGGTTAATAAAATAATTTGTTCATAAATGTATGCATTGTTTTACCAAGATTAAAAAAGAAAAAAAGATATAAGCTGGAGAACCAAGACTAACTCTGGAAGCAACCAAAACCAGGCAGCAGCCAACCCAGAATGAAAAGCGCAGCATGTATATTTAAAATTGCTTAGATTTTGTATGCCATCAGGAGGATTCAGAGACCAGGCCTAGTTGCAGCCTGACGTGTTCACAAATCCGTAAGTTCTCTTTAAATTTGGTTCTGAGACTGGCAGACCAAAAAAATGAGGAAAAAAAAAAAAAAGAAATAAAAGCATTCCCTGACAGATTTAGCAATGTTTATGTACCTGTCTGAATCAAGTTCAGGAGTCTTCAGAAGTCTCACTGTCTGTTATCTGATGCCTTTTCTGAGGGCTGGCAACTTGATGATCTTCCTTCCTAGGCTAGGGTACTACTGATTATTGCTAAAAGCTAGCATGAGCAAAGACGATTTCTTTCTCATTTAGTTATAGAAAGAGCTGTTGATTTATGTCTTCAGAATCCAATTATAAAACTGTGTATGGCTGCTGTGACTAAATTGGTATTATAAAGTGGCTAGTTTACTCCCCCACCATCTCTATACTAGAAAGCTGGCTTTTATCAGTGTTCTCGAGTTACAAAGAATTTGTAAATCATTCTTGAGGTAGTGGTATGTCCTCAGAAAACAAGTATATCCTTAGGAATGCAAGCCATGTGGCAGCCTGTGATTGTTGCTTATGTTCCACTAATGGAAATGCAAACAAGTGTGACTGCCAAAGAAAAAAAAAAAAAAAGAAAAAGAAAAGGAGCTGAGAGGGATATACGTTTCTACATGAAGATTAATAAGTGTTCATTTTGGATATACAAGCATGGATTCGGGCCTACTTTAAATTATCTTCAAAGCACTTCATCCTCCTTTACTCTGCATGTAGTTTCAAATTTCTCTGTCTAGGAGTAAGTATGATATGCTACCATTCAAAACAAGCCATTAATCTGTTTTCGCTACTGCTGGTTAGTCAAGCAATCAAAATTCAAAGTTCAAATTCAGTAGCACCCTACTTCAAAATGAGAGCTACAGTCTGAACAACAATTTCTAGTCAATAACTGCTGCAGTTTTAATGTTCTGTTCCTAGCCACGTATTTCTGTATTTGACATACTTCTGAACTTTTTCTGTTAAAGGTATAACACAATCATACTTTCTTTTACAGTTAACTTTTGAATAATTTCTGGATGGCAACTACTCACAAGCAGTTGGCAGCCTCTTCTTTTTACCATCTATGCAGCTAGTTGGGATTTGTTAAAATATAAATAGTACCTACTAAAACTGGGCTTTGAATTTTGTGTGTGTGTGTACACATATGCATACACGTGTGTGTTCTCACACTTCAAGTGGGAAGGAAAAAGAGTGGCTCAACTACAATTCAATTTAATGGTAATAGCAAAGGCAATTCTCAACATTTCCCCAATTGGGGGCAGAAATATGCATTACAGATATTTAGGATGATGAAAGACATGATATTTCTGCAAGCAGAGTCAATATCTTCCAACACAAGATGAAGGAACATATTTCTAGTCCAAACATTTTATTTAAGAGCTATTTCAAGGCATCAAGAATTGCAAAAAAACACAGTGAAGTCTAGAATGTCTGAAAATGAGACACATTAGGGTTCAGAATTAGAGTTTACCTCTCTCAAACTCCAACCTAACAGAACATCAAGAATGAATTACAAACCTAGTCTCAAAAACAGTAATGGAGGAGCATGTGCTCAGGATTAGCACTGGTGCTGACCTGCGTGAGCACTCGCTTCTGTGAGCGGCACCACTCCTAGAAAGTCTGTCACGCACAGAATTCAGTAGGACAGCTACGCACTTCGCTGTGTCGAAGTTTTGGGAAAGGAGGTCTGACATTATTTGTGATTCGGAAAAGCTGGTAACCAGAGAACTACCTCACACCCTGGGAAAAAAGCCACACTTTTAGAAGTTTCTTATTAAGGTAGCAAAAGCACATATTGCTCTGCAGAAAAAGCTAAAGTAACAATATAGAAAGGTATAGTGCCAGCACGCTTTGAAGGTGATCAAACACCCAGAGGAAAATAAGAGGGAACAAAAATCTATGAAAAAAAATAGAAAGCTACTTAAAATAATGCAAAATTGCAGGGTTTGTGTCTTTTTTTAGCTTACTTCACTGCACAGACTACAAACAAAGCAGCTTTTTAAACCCATTCCTCTCAGAATTTCTTAAACCAGCAAAGACCAGAGAGGTGTCTGTTGTCTGCATCAAACACAACACCATCCCTTCGAGCCACAAGGCGAAGGTGGGCCTTGGTCAACAGCAAAGGCTAGACCCAGCGGAGCATGACACCGCCTCACCTACCCGAGCTGTGCACTTAACAAACCCCAAGCAACCTGCACTGAAGAGTTATTTACCTTACAAAAGAAACACTTTCTTTAACGTCCAGACAAGGGATTCATGTACAATTTGCTACTCTCAAGATATGTGCAGACACCTGAAAGTATCTCTGAGAAGTAAGACTACTGGGTACTTGACCTCCCCTCGCAGACCCTGAAGTAAGGCCAGCACAGGACAATGCTCCCCACCTCCCGCACTCACATTTAATTTCATGCATGGGATTGAAAAGGAGTTTTCCATTAAGAAAATTTCTTCAGTCTTTTTTTAAATGCCCTTCTTTAAAAATGGAAAAAATTTCTTTTTGCTAGTTATTAAGTCTTTAGCAAAATAGTGAAAGAAAATGTGAAGGACACTCTTGAAATATTTTCTCCATGCTGTTCACCAATGGGAATAGTAAGTAGCTTTGTGACATTTTTTTAATTATTACTTCCTAGATAAAGTATAAATTTACCTAGCTAATATAGATTCCATTGCAGTATAAGAAAAGAAATCTCATTGAATTGACAGTTTATTTTGGGTAAGACAAAAGTTGCCTAAGATGTCCAGTTCTTTTACATTCTTTTTATGCTTTGATGTTTCTTGTTCAATAAGGATTTTTAAAATGTCAGAAACATTTAATGAATAAAAGGAAAAGTCCGTAAACAAGTGAACCAGCTGCTCTATCCACCTGGTTAAAATAATTGACCAAAGTGCAACCAGTCGCATGATTTATCTCATAATTTTTCTGAGTGATACCATCCACACCCAGCACTGACATCAGGAGAGCTTCTGGCATTAGTTATAGCTTAAGGGAGGCCGGCTGGAGCAGTTACAGGGCATTACAAACAAATCAGAGCAGAAAGCAAAATTCATACTTTCTGAGAGACAATACAATCTCTGGTTCTGGTAGGAACAGTCTACAGAAATACTGACTGAAATAATCTGAAGAGAAGTTTCTAGAGTTTACAGGTTTTTACACAATCGTCATATAAAGCTATCAAGGAAGGCTTTGAGAATAATTACACCATGAAAATTGAGCATGCAAGTTTTAAGACTTTACCATAAAGGGCATCAAAGCATTCTAAAGACAAACTGGGGCTACAAATTAAATCTAGTTAAAAAGCAGCAGACTGGTTATGCGTGAGCTGAGGTTAATGTCAGGCTATAAACCAATAAAGAGGATCTGAGGTAAGAGCCAGAATAGCTTTCAAGCATGTTTTGCCTTGTCTGGTTTTAACTAATACAATAGGACTACCAATAGGCCAATAGAAATTTTATCTAGTTTACTGATAACATCTTAACGTATCTGCCTTGGTTCATAATACACACAGTGTTTACAGCAGAAGCTCGATGAAGCTTTCATTTCAAATTAAATTGAAACATAGTTGTTTTCAGGCAAGATGGGTGTGGGATACCTCCCAAGTCTGAGCTGTAATGATGCTTTTGCCTCAGGCAAATGACCTAGACAATTACTGAAGAGGGGCATTAGCAGGAGCCAATTGAATTAAAGAAGTACAGATGATTGGAATGTAAAACTGAAGGAATTTTCATGTCTAAGAAAACCTTACCAGGTTCACGTACAGGAGTTCATTTAGGTGAATTGCTTGTCAGAAGACAGAAAAGATCGAAGTGTTAGAAGTCAGATGGCAAGCACAGGTGATTCAGAATCATATGAGAAGATAATCTAATAAAATTATGGGGAGAAAGGTGTGTACAAGTCATGTGATACTACATTACGTTAAGAAACTAATTGGGAAAATGCATTCTTTCCCGCTGCTCCCCTATACTCTTTGTACAGTGTTGCAGCTGAAAAATCCAACAGGAGTGAGACAAAAGTTATCTGTTCCACTCTAAACAAAAAATGAAATTTGTGTCAAATCATATGCAGGATGGACGCGACAGTGCAAGATGTGCCGTATAGAATTTCAAGCTTAAAAAATCAAGAATGAAGAGAGTAGACTACCATTAGAAAGTAAGAAAGTAATTGCTTATAGTTCAAACTACATTTTAGGCATTTGATGAAGTAGGGAGGCTGAGCGCTAACTCTGAGGGTGCTTGAAGAGCGATACTGTAAGGATATTAAAATGTTTATGCTGCAAACGCATAAGGTTGTTACATAGCTAACAGGATTGTAACTAACAATATGCAGTAATACCATTTAGTTACAGTGTATTCTACTTACACTGTTACTTTTTCGATAAATCCTATTTTAGTCTCCTTGAATAAAGATAGACTAACCTAATTGTACAATTTCACAAAAATATGATGATTGCTTGATGGTAAGGGCACGGGGCAAGTTTTTCTGTACAATTCATTGTCACTCAAGACCTGCAGCATACTTTTTCTTCATTTCTGCAGTCCTTGGCAGAAATAGTGTTTTACTCTATTGTTTAAAATGTCATAGCGATGATGGTAAAGGCAACTATGTGCTGAAGTGGAGGCAGTTCTTTAGTACTGATGATGGAAAGTTTTATATATATATATATACACATATACATACACCCCTCATCTTACTTAAACTGAGATAAATTGGGGAGGGAAGGAAAGTGATTTCACAGCTGCTCTTCAGTACACTACTGAATTCCTTTTCTCTCTGTTGATCTAAATCCAAAATTCAAGGCAGGTTTGCCCTAACATTCAATAATTACTATGAGTATGGATTTGGAAGTTTGGGGTGTTGGAAGAGTCAAGGTTTGGATTTGTCTTATCTATGATTGATGGAAGGCTTGCAGAAATATGACTTTAATCTAGATTAGTCATCTCAGTGCACATGACTGAATGCAACTTTACTGCTGTCATCTGAAAAGTTATGTAATGTTTCAGCTTCAGTAGAAACCAACAGTATTCATAAAATACACACAGTATAGAACACTAACCACTAATTTCTGAGAACACAATGCAAAAAGTATACTTTCAGCAGTTGCATAGAAAAATAGGTTATTAGCAGATTTATAATAAAAATGTTTTATTGGAATTAATAATTAAAATAATACTGTAAGGAATTTTACTTTTTTAAAAAGATGATTCTTATTAGAAGATTTTCCTTAGGGAAGGGGAGGTAACTTATAAGGATATGGATAGCATTTGGTTTATTTTATTATTAGGCACAAGCTCTTTAACGTAAGTCATTTCAGCTGTTAAATTACCTTGTGAAAGCCAAAGGGCTCTTCTGAAGTACTTCTATGCATATTATGGCTTCAGTACAATGGAGTTAAAGAACCTATATTTTATAATGTAATTGAAAATCACTCAAGTTTATCCTAGTCAAGGGATGGGAAAAAACTAGATTATTCTATATTTTTTTAAACTGAATGTGTTCAGGACAGCTGACAGGTATGCAAGGTAAGGATGAGTCTAACAGTAATTATTCTATCTTTTGAACTAATGATTCCATTAAATAGTCATAGAAGCGCTTTACAGAGCAGAGGAAGTGAGAACAAACACTGGTGCAGACTTAAGCTCAGTGGCTATAATAAAAACGACGTTTTAAGTAAACTTGTATGATAGAGCTGACAAGAAAAGCCTCTAAGCAATAGTTTTGCTGATGGCACTGAAGGGTAATGAAAATAAAAATTAGAAATAAAGATTTTTCTACTCACTTTCCTAAAATAGTGCGGGAGTATGAAAGGCAGTAAAATAGCTTCTTCAATGAAAACACTCCAACAAAGGATAGTCTTAGGGTATTACTCCATGTGTTTGTTAGGTATAGGTATAGAAACTTAAATATGTTGAAACCATTTAAAAAATGAAGTACATACTATTCATAGTATTTCTTTTTCACGGTATGCTTTATCACCGGCTCCTTCTGTTACTTCCAGTAAATAAAGAAAATGCTGCTAGTTCTGAACTATAATTACGTTTCTCATACAGACACTCTACACATACCTTTAAAGATAAAGTAACTAAAGATGAGTTCGGGACTCCTGGCTTTTTCTTCTTCCTCCATGATATTATATTATATTATATTATATCTGTCTCTATATCTAAATATGCTCATCTTGTGTCATTTCAAGAACGGATTAAAAGGCCAGTAATAATTGCAATTTTTCTTCAAAGCAGAACTAGGTGTGGGTCCTGTTATCCGAGTAACTATACTGCTGCCAATGGAAGCTTTGCTCACTGTACTTCCTGGTAGGATTGTTTCTGGCTGACACGTGGTCCATTTAGTTCATTGCTATGTCTTGCTTGTTTTGTCAAAAGAGCTTGAGATCAGATAAGAGAATATGTCCAAACTCCGCAGTGGTAAATTTCTAATTTATCCTGATCCCTGCAGACATTTTAAGCTTCGAAGCACAAGGACTCCTATCTTTTTCTATTCTATTTCTGTCATCTTTTCCAAGATGTGCTTGATTACATTAATATTTGTGATGTCTAACACGTTTTACTGGAATGCTTCTACAACTTCCATTTCTTGCTTGTCCACAGGAAAAACACAAGTCGTAAAATGTTCCAGATGATGAAAATCAAGAGTAAACACTTCAGGTTAAGACAACGAAGCAACCAAAAGGGTTTCACTAGCAATTAAACCTTGTGGGGAGTTTTAAAACATGGAATTCTTGTTTTAATGCTATCCTCGTATAGAAGACCTGTAGAAAACTGGAACATCTAATACCTAGGGCAAAGCAAGATGCAATAAAGGTATAGAAATGAACAGAATACTCCTGTTTTCCAGGTAGGATTTTCTGTGCAGTGCAAACTGACATTAGCTGAACAGCTGGTAAATTGCAAAGTCAAAATTATGTTGTTTTGTTCCAAGGATACCCTCAGCTCCTGTAGTTCTTTTTACAAAATAAGCAAAAGGTACAATTTCCAGTAATGTGGAGGAAATATTCCAACTATCTATTTGTTTAGACTTCATCTTCTCATACAGCTCCTTCAACACAGTTCCTTGATTTTAAAAAACAAAATCACCTAACATCAAGACAGCTGGTGATATTTCTCTCTTTTCAGTTGTTGTCTTGAAAGATCGTTACAGCCATGTTCAGGGACTTTTTTTTTTTAATTCCAGTAAATCACAAGCTTCCTTGCACAGTGTTCTTGTGATTTGTTTTTGTATATCTTAAATCTTTTTGAAGCTTTGCTTTCCCAGGCTATTGCCACAGGCAGCTAGTGGGGGAGCAGTTTTTATCAGCCACTGAGGTAACTGTAAGTGGAAAAAAATCACAGTGACTGTTTCTGTCTCAGTTTTAGTCATTCTTCAGCATTAGCAAATTTCGGGAAGAACGGTGCCATATAGTTGTGTTTCAGGTTTTAGTTGTTACTGATTAATGATCATTACTTCCTACAGACCAAAACATACTTCAGAAAAGGCAGTAGCCCTCACTGTTACTTGTCCTCACTAAAAGCTGGCACTCACTCACAAGGATTACGGTGGAAATAAGAGTTTCTGACACTTTCAAACACATAAAAGTATTCCAGTCCCCTTTTCAATGTCATTTGACTGCAAGTGAAGAAAATGGCAGGCTGAGGGAGTGCCAGTTATGAAAATCTGTAACCTGATTTTGACAAATGTGCATAGAATAGAGTTCACTTACTCTTGGAAGATTAAAAATAAAAAAAAAGAAAAAGTGATGTCTTAAGGGGCATGTCAGTGTGGGTAAGATAACTCTTACAATAATCACAGAATCACAGAATGGTTCGGGTTGGAAGGGACCTTAAGGATCTTCTAGTAGTTATACAGATCAGCCTTCAGGAGCATTCCATTCCACTGTCTGCAGTACACTTAGTATAAAATGCAGCTTATTCTTTTTAAATACTAAGTGTTTCTTTCAGTTTATCGTTGGTTGCTCAATGTTATCTTTGCATTTGTGAGAATCACATTTGAAGACTGATAACACGACATGACAAAGTATTGAAAGACTGCTTGTTTTGGGGTTGGTTTTTTGGTTTGTTTTGTTGGGTTTTTTTGTTTTTTTAATAATTGATGTTCCTGTTACATGAGGTGTCATATTGAATTTGGTTTTGCCCTGAGGTGACTGGGTAGGATTCTAAAAGGGTTTTCACAGCCTGTATTTCAGGAGATAGAGGCATTGCTAGAAGCAAATCCCAAAAGCAGGAATACATGCAGTGCACTTATTCAAAACAAGTGGTATTTAAGCTAGGTAACTGTCAGTACACCTGATGACTTCTTCTTTACTGCTCTTTGTAACCAAAATCCACAGTCTGCTGTATATCGCTTTGTATTTGGTTGAAGATTTTCCCAATAAAATTCTTTTATGCGGGTATGTGCTGTTGGTGAGAAGTTTCTGTTAGATGTGTGAGTGGGAGGTTGCAAAGCTCTTCTGTACAAAAGTAATCAGGGAAAACAGCATGGCCATAAAAAGAGTGATATTTTGGACCAGTGTTCTGTTTCTCTTAGGGATTTGTGGTGGCATTTATCATGCAATGTGTGGTACTCTGCACAGCTTTCTCTTTTGTTTAAGATTTCAAAACTCCCAAAATCCAATTGCATTTTTCTACTATTTGCTTGTCTTGTAATACGCTTTGAATTTAAGTACTTTTTAAAACCGATGACTTTTAGCTGGGATACCTGCCTGCAGCCTGAACTTGCAACAGTTAATTTGTCAATTCCACTTGATATTCAGGTTTTATGCTAAAAAAAAAAACCAAACCTGTAATAAGATATCACAGAGAACTACCTGCAAGAGGGTCTAATCTGCTGATTGATCATCACATTCAATTTTTTTGTTTGGGCTTTTTACATAGTATTCCTTAAAAAACCCTTTCAGTTTATTTGAACTTAGTTTCAGATACATTTGGAAATGAGATCCCATTGCCCTATGCATTGAATGACATTTTGAAAGTCCTTAAGTGTTCAGAAATTACTCCAGGACACAGTGTGCAATGAGGACAACCATGGAATACTTCAGAACGGAAGGGACCTTTGAAAATTGCCTAGTGAAACCCTCTGCTCAAAGCAGGGTTACCATCAAAGCTAAACCAGGTTGCTCAGGGCTGTTCCCAGTCAAGTTTCAAGTATCTCCAACGATGGAGACTCCACGACCTCTTCAAGTAGGTGAACACCTACTTGTTGTCAATTGACTTGTTGTCAATTATTTTCCTATAACCAGTAAAAAAGTTCATTGTTACAGTTCCTATCCACTGGCTCTTAATCGATACTAAATGGCAATAGAAACCACACAATATCTAGGGCACTGGTTACATCCAGCGCTCTGTCTTGGCCTAGTCAGTGTTAAAGCATGAAAATGCAGAATATTGAACTTCACGAGTCTTGTGCTAAGGCTTACAAAATCATTTCTGTTCCCTAAATGATCTAAACATGTACATGAATGGTAGCTCTTGTATGATCTGTTCCCTGATCTTGTGTGCAGGCTGTAAAATGATGGGCAATTACAAGGCAACGAAGGACCTGTGTTAAATTTTTTCTTTTGGTAACAGTGTATATAAGTGGACCCTGAAAATAGGGGATAAAGGTCTATGTGCTCATGAATGGTATATTTTGTTTATTTTAGTTGCAGTGGGTAAAATGAATCTCGATAGCTTTCCTTGACTCTGTAAAGAGTGGCTACTTTGAGTGATAGTTCAGTATCAGTGGAAAAAATGTGATTTCAGTTTTATAAAAAAAAAAAAAGTTAATTCGGGATGCAAATACAGTTTCTCATTTGGCACTATAAATGATCTTATTTACACAGAGAAATGCAATAGATTTTTTTGTTCTTAATGTTATTTAGATTGAAAGGTATTTCTAATGCATCATTTGTTCTATTGTTATGCATCATGGCAGGCTTGATGTAATTATTCCTAACTTTTCTTTAATAGATAGCTTAGTAGAAATAGGAATTTCTTCCTTTCCTCAAAGTATCTCTGACTTCAAGGTATGTAAGGACAATACGCTCAAAGAAAGATACTGTCAGAACCTAGGTCATTCCAAGGAAGTAATCCTTTTTTCTATGTTGAACTCCTCTTACTTGTCCTGCCCCACCATTGATAATGATCTGCTCTTGTTAATTTAATAAGCAGTTTTTCACCAATTTACTAATACAGGCCACTATTCCTGCCTTTAAGATCCACGTAAGTCTTAGGTGGATTCAGCCATGTTCTTTGTGAGTGATGACTTGTACCATACATTTTCTTTTAATACATTTTTTTGGGGACTAAAGAACACTTTTACTTTGTGAGAGGATATGCCACTAAACTTCTTCAAGGTAAGCTGCAACTTGTTGCTTTATTATCTAGATGTGTGTTGATCCTTAGTGATAGACTAGACTATTGAAGAATTAACTTTGCTTTCAGATTGACTGTGCTTATTGTTGCTTGAGACCTCTTAACATGATTTTAACTTCCTTTTCTTTCATTTCTGTGTCAGCAGTGCTTTTTGTTCATGTACCAAGGGATCTGTAGCTTTCATTTGTCATCTCCAGGTTTTTTAACAAGATGGTAGGGGATACTGTTACAAATTTTGCTATTTAGCAATGATGTTTTCTGAGATGCGGTTCAAGTTTTGGTGAACAGTGAATAAAAGCACGCAGTAAGTGAGTAGTAGTAGTTTTTTTGGCAGGGAAAGCTTTGAAAGAGGAAAAAAATATCCCAGCCGCAGTGGGAACATAAAGAATTTATGTCCTATGTCCTATGTGTTGAGAATTTAAAGAGAAAGGTCAAAAATCTAGAATAAAGATCTTTTGCCATTTAACTTTCGTGAAGTTTAATCACTGTAAGCAGCCTGATTTGGCTTTTATGATACAATTAGTAAGTGCATGAAACAAGTGCTGCCTTGGTCATCTTTGCAAGCTGTGCGAGGCTTAGCCCTATAAATCTTTTAGTTTCTGTCGGATTCTACCATGATCACAACAGCTTGAGATTTTGAGAAAAGATGAAGCATAGCATACGTCTTTAGAATTAGTCTGCTCACTCTGTCATGGGACTGAGCCTTGGCAGGAAGATGCTATGGGATACATAAATCAAGAAAGTAACCTGTATGTCTCCTGATTTGGTATGCTAGAACACAGCTGTCTCCGCGGTAATATGTTCTTTAATGCTTCGTTGAACGTGTTCTTAGAGAAATGAAAATGCATGTGTTTGACACGCTTGTGTAGTTAGTTGGTGGATCAAAACAGATTTTTCTTAGCATTTTTTTTTCTCCCTCATCTTTTCATGGGCATCATTATCCATTACTTAAAATTATTCTGAGAACAATGTCTGAAGCTTCTTTCCTCAGCTTATTTGAATATGCCTCTATAATCTACACAGAGCAGTGTCCTTTTGGACATGTGGTAAAAAATTAATAGGACTTCAAATTTTTTAGCAGTTGGCTCCAGCTGCTGGATTTCTTCCTGTATTAAAATCACTTAAAATCTCTTTTCAGTTCTGTTCAGAAGGCAAATTATCTATGAAGGGTAGATAAAGTAAAACTGGCAGATCTAGTATTTCTTGATGAGATGTGTGCGTATTAAAATATGCAGTTCTCTGAGGCAACGTATAAAACATGCATAATCTATTATAATGAGATTCCAGAAAGTACTATTCACAAGGGCTGAAATGTTTGGAACTGCTATGAAGGAATGTGCAGTGCAGGCCCGGCTTCAGATGGAACCCTGACTTCTGTGAAATTAGTGTGGGAGTTACCAGTGTAGTCCAGGACAAAAATATACCCATTACTATTAACACTATTTGTATCACAGCATGGGAATATTGTCCTTTTCTTTAAATTAAAAACCTTGCACAGTTTTTTACTAAATATCACAGACACACACTGTAAAATCACTGCAGTAGATATAGTCCCTCTTCCTGTCTTTTTCTTTCCAATACTATATGAGAGAAGGTAGAAGAGGAAAGAGTTTTTCCATCACCAGTATTTTGGAGGAGAGAGGAAGGCTGAAAGATGTTAATAGAAGTTGTCTGGCATTAGGCAGATAGGATAATGAATCCTATGAAAAAGATGAATCATTTTTTCAATCTCTGTTTTCACAGTATAAAAGCAGTATAGTTCCATATTTGCACACCTTAAAATTTTGAATAAGATAGAATGAAGTTATAAGAGAAATAATTATTTAGCTCAGAATCGCACTATCCTTTTCAATAATGATTTCTTTTCAAAATATTTGAAATATTTACATGATGATAAATAGTACCCTGTTGTTGCCTCCCAGTTACCAACATATTACTAGTGTTCTGTTAATTAATCCATCTTTTCTAATAGTCTGAATCTCTGAGCAACTTTTAAATAGTACTTAGGACAAGAGTTACATGCTGTGAACACAGAATTTCATATGCAAATTAAACAGATACCAGGTTATAATTACGTCAGACAGTCCAGCAGTAAGAGTTATGGCCCTGAATAAACCAGAAATTCAACAATGCAAATGAGAGATTTCCTAAATGGGACACATAAGGCAGCTGATGGCGGGTAAATGAAGGGAGACGTGTTTGAAATATGACTTGTATCTCGAGTAGGGATGGCTTTCAGTTTGTCATCCAATGTCACTGTGTGGCTGGACTCTGAAGCCACGAACGCCCCTGTGGGCCAAAGTATTTGTGTCTTCCATTTAGGCACATAATTAAAAACCACCTTCTTAGAAATACAAATTGGAAGGGTGACTGACCAAAGCAGAAAGCTCTAAACTATAAAACTAAGATTAAATTTCTTATAAATTTGTCTTCCTTGTTTATAATATAGTTGTGGAAAGTTGAAGGTGCAGGGTTTGGTAGTGCTGATTATTATTTTTTGTCATTTCAGAAATTATTTATTTTATCTCATATATATGCATAGATTTACTGTTGTAGCAAACCTGGGTACAGATTTGTTGTTTTGTTGGGTTTTTTTAAGTGGGCATGAAGGCATTTGTAGCATTATTAAGAAAAGCATACCAGTGAAATCTGCAAAGATTCTGCCTATAAAGAGAAAACACATTACATTTTGTCAACCTTTATACCTGTCCTTTAATACAAATTTGGGTCGAATAAGAAACTAGATGCGTAGTTTTATTTGAGTTTCTGAATTTCCCTGCCAGTGGAGTAGTAACTGCCTTCGTCATAGATAAGTGCTAGTTGTACTGTTCAAGTAACTGGGTTCTCAGTGCGTACACTGTGAAAGGCTCAAAACTACCAGCATCAATTCTTGTCAAGACTTTTGGCACAACATTGCTGGCATTTTCTGTGAAGACTGTTGAAGTCACCCTGTGATTTGAAATGCTACTTAACTTTTAAATGACAGCATATAATTAATACAAAAGAACATTATCTGTTATCTTTACAATACAGCCATCATATCACAGTTAAAACCAGTAGAAAAAATGTCTCATGCCCATCATCTCATGCCCATCATTCTCTCTTTTCCCTCTTTTTTGCCTATGTACTTGCTTGTGAGGTGCTGCTCTTGCAGAAATGAACCGATATTTCTTTGTTATTTTAGAAGATAATCGCAAACTGTAATCAGAGAAGTAAGTAGAACAGTGATTACTGTAGGAGCTGGGTAACTGGCAGCACTTAAAGGAGGAAGGCAAGTAAATATATCAAAACAAAAAAAACCAAACTTTTTTTGTTGCATGTGCCTCAAGCTATCTGTGGCCACAGTTTCCATTGAAGTGCCTTTTATCATTCTTAAACATAGTCCTACTGTAAACAATCGATATCTGGGTTGGGGGGGCTTATCTTTTTGACAAAAACTGCAGGACCGATCACCTGCATCAGTACTATTTTTAGAAATAATTCATCAAGGTTGCACAGACATCTTGATGTCTGTAATAATATTAATACATTTTGAGCCTGCCATCTCCTCCCCAACACAGTTAATCTTGCTTTAGTCTTTTACAACTTGGGAAGAATTAATATATCGAGGCAAATGAAGAAAGAACGAGGTGTGTTGATATGTCCTCAAATTCATGCAAACCGTTTAGCAACCAGTGCAACACAGACCTGTTTTTTGCAGATCTAGATGGACAGTTTGCTGAAGTCTGTTATTGCATGAGGCAGCACTTTGCTGTAAAGCAGATGCTATTCCCAGTTAAAAGAAGTAGCAGAGTCCTCTTAATGTATATCCCTCCTATTTCTTAGGGTAGCTTTTGCTCCACGCTCTTCCTTCTTGTCCATTGGTTCCCAGAAGCGAGGAGAAAGGAAAACCCTGTGGTTCTCTGAAATGTTGTTGAAGGAGAGAGGGGACTGCTTTTTGCTGGATGGCATTACGAAAGGATGATCTATATTCTAGAAAAGGATGGAGATGATAAGGCTGCTTAGCGAACGTGTTGGGAGCAGTCTTGCAAGGTTTGGAAGGGAAAAAGGGTATTTTTTTCATTGAAATAGGGGAGGAGGAGAAGGTCTTAGAAAAGAGATTAATAGAATAGGCTGTGGAAGAGAGAAATATGGACCACTAGACCAATCATAGTATTCTGTAAACCAATCATAATCTGAAGTTTCTTATATTCCCTCCGAGCCTGATAGACCCTTATTTAATAGAAGCTCATTTTTTTTCAGATCAAAGGAAATATTGACGTAACAATGTACAGTTTTACTTCGATTTCAATTGAGACTTGAGGTTTTGCATTCATTTCAGTGACGTTAGACCAAATCTATAAAGGATAAAAAGAAAAGTATCTACTATTTTTTGACTTTCAGAATGCACATCTGAAGTATAAGGGAAGAAACAGGTATAGCTTGGATGAAGTACTTAAAGGCATACTAAATTATAACAGTATCTTTTTATAGTGTAGAGATAAAGACTTCACAATAAGCACAATAAGAGTAGCACTAATTTCTCTGTGAAGTCAGTCTAAGACAACAATGAGGAAAGCAGATTAGTTGCAAATCAGTGTAGAAGCACGCTGCTGTATCACAGTGCGGCTGACCATTCCGTACCTCTTTCATAAGAAAAATAAAATCCATATTCTTGTTTACCAGATACTTTTCTGAACCATGAAAATTATTGTAAATGAGTATGAAGATGACAACAGAGAAACTGAATGTTCTCAAATGGAAGCTTGGAGGCAACTTAGGCTGTTCTTTTAAGAAGAAAAGAATGTCAGAATTCTCACTGTGTGATTACACAAGCATTCTAGACAACTTTTGTTTGTTCTTATTGTATAATTTTGTCTCTAAAGTTGATTTTAGTCTTAAACTGGTTGCTGATGCTAGGAAGACCAATTTGTAAGAATAAGTTCCTGTAGCTTGGGAAGCTTCGGTGCATCTGTTTTCATGGTTGATAACTGTGGATTGTTAAACTCCTTTTTGGAATAGTGTTAAACTGGTATATATGGGGTTTTTTTTATTTGCTCTGGATTAATTTAATGTGTATTGGAACCAGATGGGATGATTCCAAAGCGTATGGATTGATCACTTTTATCTTTCTGTGATATTTTAAAATTATATTTTAAAAGTGTTCACCAGCAAAAGTTCTTGTACTTATCCTTTTCTACAGAAAGGAAAGGAATTCAAACTACTCTTTTATCCACAACAGAGTATTTCTTTGGCTTTATAGATGTTCTGTGTTATTAGTAGTTCTCTGTAGAACTCCCTTTCAATGCCAAAACTTTGGTCTTGCTGCAGAAGTTACAGAGATTATGATTTAATTATAAGCTGTGAGACAACATGTATTATTTTGAGAGGAAACTGCATGGCAACATAAAGGCAGCAATGATAATTACATGGTAATTTTTGTTATAAACGTGGCGTGTTCGTAGGGTAAGTTATATCTTGCCATATGCATCTCGAGATGAATATCAATGCTACTTCAATATGAGCCAAACCAGATGTGTCTGATAAACTGGAAGGGCACTATGTTATATTGAAGTAACACAGAGGATAGCTAGGCCCAGTTCTTGAGATAGCTCTCCAGGGTCCCAGATGGTACAGGCCTTGAGGCTTTGAAGTTCCTGTAAGAATTAAATTGGCAGGGTAAGAGACCCTGTAATTTAGTAAGAGTTGTGAAGGAAGAGGGTGTCCACTTCAGTGTCCTCTTCAGGCAGGACTGCAGGCCCATGGTTTGGGTTGTTGTTAAGTGGGTTGCTGCCAATTGAGGCAGATCTTATACTGGGGAAAAGTAGTTAAATTCTGCATGGATGAGAGAATCAGTAATTAAGGAAAATACTCCTCCATACACTTCAGATTAGCCATTTTACTGTTTCTTACACCCTGGCATCAAAATCTTATGAGGGAAAACCACTGCAATTGCTGTGTTTTTATTTTTGATTTCTGGAGCCAGCAGCAAAGAAAATTCTGACAGCTTAATCAGCCAGTGTTATGCAAAAGCATGGAAAATTACAGTAGTTGATGTTTGAAGAGCATTTTCAGCAGTGCAAGTGTTTATAATGTTTGATAAAGTTACGGCTTTTTTTGCAAACAAGTAAAAATAAAACACGTATCACCACATCTTCCCATACATTTTTGTTCTGGATTCCCAGTGAAATTCAAATTCAACTGAATTGGTTTTGTCTAATGAGATGGGCAGTGTTTAGTGCTAGGGTAATATATTTTTGTATTTATTTTTTTCAGTCTTTTCAATTGTTGTTAAAACAGTGAAGAAAAATAAGGAGGAAAAAAAAGCTGGCAAAAAGCAGAGAGAGTCATCACCACCCAAGTACCTTCAACACAACGATTACTTTGTAAGACTTGAGGTGTTGTCAGCACTGTTAGCTGGGTGCAGAAAAGTGGACAACAGACACTTGTGTTGGCAGTTTGGATTACTGCTGGTTTGAGGTGCCACAGAAGCAGGCATCATCTGATAGATGGGGCTCCAAAAAACATTAGCATAATTCTGAGTCTGACAAAAAAGGCTAGCTATTGTATCTTTGCTCATTGGGAAATTTCTTCATGGTATATTGAATAGGCATACTGGCCGGAGAGTAACAGTATCTTAGGAGATGCTGTGATTTATGAAGTCAAGTAGAGATGCAGGTTTTTTACTGATGTGCTATACTATCTTGTTGATGGTTTTTGTCAGAGTTCGGTTGATGGTTGGACTCGATGATCTG
This sequence comes from Stercorarius parasiticus, assembly GCA_013396915.1. Lineage (NCBI taxonomy): Eukaryota > Metazoa > Chordata > Aves > Charadriiformes > Stercorariidae > Stercorarius > Stercorarius parasiticus. The sequence goes on along the minus strand of VWZL01003435.1, from coordinate 41,895 downwards.
AAAGGTCCCTTCCAACCTAGGCGATTCTGTGATTCTATGTTGATGTCACAGCATGGCTGAGAACGTAGTAATTCAAGCTTGTGCAGCAGCTTCATCTTGATGAGGGGGTTTATTATGCTGAGGCTCACTTGTACAGGTGCTTGATCTGAAAGAGGCAGAAGCATATGAGGAAGGTGGGATAATGCCTTAGGAAGTGCATTAGCTTGGGGGGGATCCAATTTATGCTCAAGGGATAGTGCATTCACACAGAAGAAAGCAGAAAATATGGACCTACTTATCTGCCTGTAGAGAGGGAGGTAGAGCTGTGATGACTTCACTGTGTTGTGGTTTTAGTCATTCTTTTTTGACATGTAACAGCTAAATGTCCCTGAAATATCAGAACAAGTGAGCTTTAACTGAGATTAGAAATAGCCCTTCCAGTCTCAAAGAAAAACTACTGTGAGTTTAAGCATTATGAATGAAATGCATTAGAATAAGCTACAGTTATCTAAGGCTTATAGAATTCAATGCAAAACCTTGAAAGCAAGCAGCAGTGTATTGAAAATAGTTGCAGTACATCCAGCACTAGGTGTTAAAACCAAAGACAGACAGCATTTCTTTGTGCTGATGAATATATCAGAATTGTTGCTCATTTCACTGCAAAAAGTAAAAGAATATTAAGGTTTTCATACTGAAAGATATCTGTGTTGCACTTTGGAACATACGCTTGTACACACAAAAAAATGGGATGACAGTATAACAGGGATCCAGTACTGTAGTTCAGAACTTTTAAACATAGTTTCATCATTTCAATAGTTCTCCACCCTGTTGATTACACTTCTTTTTTTGGCAGCTCTGAAAAAATACTAGTTCACGGATTCTTTAATTGAATTTCAGCTGAGAAGTTGTCTGTATGGTGTAATTCAATGAACTTCAATTTTTCATCATCTAAAATTGGAAGCTGAAAAGTAGTAACATATGGAGTTGTATGTCACAGTGTCTAAAGTCTACTTTACCTGGAGGTTGATTTTCTTTTTGGTGTTGTAGCGTACCTGCATTGTTTTGAAATAGAAGAAAATACTTTTTTGGTAATGAGCATAAAAGCAAGTATTTCACGTACTGTACTGCTTTGGGTAGCCTTTTTTTGGTACTATACAATTGCTTTAGCTAACTAACAGCTCTGTTAGTTTTGCAGTCTTGACATATATCAACAAAAATAGATGCAGACAGTCAATTATTTGAATTATGTTCAGAGAGATTCTCATCTCTGTTTTTTGAGAGAAGAAACTTTAATGAGGGAGAACCATTCCTATGCCAATTACAACAAAGCAGAACTGCTGAGAGCACGGGGCAACTCAAGTGGGGCTTTTACGGGGTTTATTTGTTTGCTTGGGGTTTGTTTAGTTTCTTACTTTGCGGTCAAAATTCATATGTATTCAAACATTAGATTACTTTCGGGGGGAAAAAATGTGAACTCAGTTCAGCCTACACATTTGAATTTAGTTCTTCAAAAAACAGTGTACAAAATTTAGAAAGTGATGATACAGGTTTTAAGTGGGAGAAGAAAAATTCTGGGTAGAGAGCTGTCAAGGTTTTTCTGTGGTTCCTATTTAAATTCTCAATTATGCCCTTTTTTAAAATCAGTACTTTATGTAGAAAACACTGCACAGTGAATCAAAATATATTTTTCTGCTTTCTGGAGTAACCAATGTGCATTCACTACCATGGCATAGCTAAGCATTTACTGTTGTCTTTCTAGACTTAGGATTGATGAAATCAGGTAGACTGCTGGTCCCCATTTAGGAATAAGGGAAATTTATATACTTTATGGATTTTGCTTTCCCAGACTACTTACAGACTTTTGTGATGTAGTTTTCGTGTGGAGAATACATTCCATTTCCCTGACTCTTACATAGTTGATAACTTTAATAAACCATAAAACAATTTTGCATTTGAAAGTTTTCTGACCTTACAAGCTTTTTTTAAAGTGTCTACATGCTTTATTTACTGCAAGACAACGGAACTTACTCTTCTAAGTATCTTCTTAATCAAAGTAGTTGCATATTTTCAATCTCTTGTGTTTGGTGTCTGGAAGTTAACATGGCTATGTGTTTCGGAGAATAAATGAAAAACTTTGAACATAGTGATATCAAATGCTTGGTCTAAATTTTCAAGTGTAAATGGTAAAAGATATTCCATGATAAGTGGGTTTTGGATGTATATTACATAAAATGAGTCTAGCACTCATATACTGCCTTATAATGCCAACTTTTATAATAACATTCATTTTCATGACTTGAAAGCCTTGATTTTTTTCATCAGAATGTTCCAGCCTTACCTTTTTTGTGCATGTGTGACCGCATGTTATGTTTTTGGCTTAATGAATGGAAGGAAAAAAGCTGTTTTCTGGAGTGTAAGTGGGAAGAGCTGCAATAATATTCTAAATAATAGTTCCCCTTTATCTAATTTTTTATTAAAATGAGAAAATAACTGCTATGTGAATAGGCATGTCTCCTGCTGTAATCAGAATTCAATGGACAAAGATTTTTTCCTAAACTGTACATGCAAAAGGAAGTTCTGTCAGAGAGATCAATTAAATCATAATTGATGGTACCGTATCTCTAAATAGCAAGCATCGTTATTTTTTAAAAACCCAAACAACCAAACCCTTTCATTTGCATAAAAATATGACTTACAGCTGGTATACATTTTAAAGATAATTATGTGAGGGGAAAAGAAAGAATCCTTATAAAATTAAGGGTTTATTGACCTTATTCTTGAGATGAAAAGTATTCTAAAATGTATGGTTTTTATATGCAGTTTGCATGAATATAAAGTGCTTTCAATTATTAAAAATGCTTCCTGGCTCGACAGTTACGTACTTCTGTTCAAATTGACTGTCAAATAGTTGACATCCAGATTATTCTCCCTGTTTGAGTGCAACTGCAGAGATCGTTATGGAAAAATACAAGCATTCAGAAATTCAGGCTTTTCACTGGAATTTTGTATTAACATTTTTAAATTGTTAACATTATCAAAGCACACATTAAAGAAAAATAAAGGTAAACTAACATAGCTGCTTCTGGTGACTGACACCCTTGTTTGAACATGCTGAAAATCGTTTTTCCAGATCGTGGCAAAGGACAAAATTGTAAAGCTCTCAGGTGTTCTTTAGCTTATTCCAAAACAGAGTTGATTGCTAGTCTGTCTTCTTTCCTGATTTTTGTAATCCTCATTATAATCATGCACTAAAGAGCAAGCTGAATCAGCATTTTGATTAAGGAGATTGTTCTAATAATAAGTGAATAGCCTTTTTTCTATTGAGCGAAATACCAACCAAAGAACTCTTGAAGTTTTTGTTTCTATGAGACGTATCTTTCCAAAAAAATCACTAGATTTCACGGATTTCCTTCATTTGACTGCAAGATAAGGATAACTGCCTTCCATGGCAGCTGTGTTATTTAATATTGCCTTTAAGAACAGAAAGATCTAGCTGGAAGTCACTGAAAAAACTTCTGTAATGAGGAGCATAGTGAAGGCTTATAAAATGAAGACCATTTATTTAAACAAAAAAAACCAACCCAAAACCAAGAACAGAACTCCAACAAAATCTCTGATTGAAATGAATGGAGATGCACACTAGGACACAAACTGAAAGTACTGTACATGTTACCCTCTTTCTCTGTTATTCTTAGCTGATCACCTCTTAGTATTTAAAAAAAATCTCTTAACAGAGTAAAGTAAGCTTTAAGAAAACTATTGGCAATAATATGAAGGATTTAGGGCATGCTATTAATAATCATCTCCACTCATTCTCTCATTAGCAAGAACCTTTAACAAGCTGTTTACTGTCCAGAGTGAAAATATTTTTTCTTCTATCCTTTTTCTGTTTTACAGTTTCTTGTGGAATACTGCTTCCAAATTTGACACCTCAGTCTTTTGCAAGAAATGTCTAGGCTGTTCTGCCAACTCTGTAGCTTAGCACAGATGACTTGATATTAGATAGAGAGGCCCTTGCTTATGTCCTTAAGCTAGAATGCCATTCTTGTGAACTTTAGGTCAAGCAGTTTTGGCTGACTTAAAGACGCTTCGCTTTGACCAGTCCACCAAGTGTTCCTCTGTTATCTCAGTCTTTGCAGTCCCTGTGTGAGGGGGGCTGCTTAGAGTGGCTTTTCTGCCAAACCTAATTGCTTCTTGTTTGGGACAGGAAGCTGGGACTGTGAGGTGTCACCCCTGCCTGGCCTATCCTTCCAATTCTTTTTCCCCTGGGAAATAGTAAAGGCTATTTTGTTATCCTAACTTAATAACAATCAATGAAATTAAAATGAACTGTCACCTAACAGAAATGCAAATGTAATCTGCTTTAGTCAGTTCCCTGCCCTTGCTCATCAACAGATACCCATAAAGAGCTCTCTGTCTGTTTATCTCTGTATTTCATCTCCCAAGAGTAGTGATGCCTCCTGATTCTTTACAGACCTTACCAGACTTACCCGCAGTAATTTAAGATGATGCTTATGACTTTCACCTCAAAATTAAATATTTCTGGCAGTCGGAGCAATGAGATGTTGGGTAAAAAAAATCCCAACAAACCACTCTTCAGAAAAATAGACTCTGAAGATGGAAAATAGAGATAGTCTTATTTCAGCATATTAATTATGCCTTGTAGGCAATGAATCAAATCATTTTTCTGTATAATACAATTACTGATGTAATTTGTAGTCATTACAGTTTACGCTGTATAATTCATTTTATGCAGGTTATTGACAGAGAAGGTCTTAAGAACTTTAGCATGGAGACTTACTTCAGGTTTACTGCAGTTTAATTTGCAGATGATTAGCACAGTAGACCTAATAGCTTGTTGCGTCTCCCTGTCAGTCATTTACGTTTGGATCACGCACAAAAAAAGAAAGATAGAAAAATAAAGAGATTCAAGGTAGAAACATGACTACCAGGTGCATCGTTTCCCTTATAGTCCATTAGGTTCTGTGGTGTCAGTGCATTGTGTCTTGCGTGCAGGCTTAATTCCCTGGTCAGCAGTATTTTTATAATAGGTTTACAAGCAGGTTGTTTGAAGACAGTAGGTGGCTTTTCTACACGCAGTGAATTGTTTCAATTAACAATTTAATATTTTGGTATAGTCTTCTGCATCTGATTGATGTTTATTAAATCAGTTGTGACTTGATAGAAAGAGATTTTTTAAGTATCAACTTTCACATCTAAAATTGAGCATAGCGAATGCTGTTACAAGTTAAGGATCCATTGTTGCAAGGAAGTAAAGCACTCTTACCTTGTCCTCCGTGCTTTCTTTGGTACTTTCCTGCTAGAAACAGGTTCCTCCTTGAACATAGGAAGTTCCATCTAAACACCTGACATACAGTAAAATATAACAAATAAGTCATATTCCAATTGTGGTGGTTTTTTTTTTCTTATGATTCTGTGCTAAATTTATATCCTGAATGTTATTCATGGTGGGGTTTGGGGGGGGTTGGATTTTTTTCACCTTTGGTGTCCCTGTTCCTGTTAGCCTTTACTATTCTAAGAATTATCAGTTTTACGCTTACGACAGCTCCTTCACAAATAATAGGGATATTTTTCTAGTCTCTCTCAAATTAAGGAGAGGGATAAAGTTCAAAAAACAACAACAAGAAAAAAAGGTTGCCTTATTGAATGCAGTCAGTGCTCTATGTATTACAATGTACAGGCTATACCGACATCGCTTAGGAAGATTTATGTGGGTGATTTGTAGAAAATTGTTCTTGTTGAAAAGAAGTGAGGGGATGATTCCGAAAATCTGTCATGTGCTATGCAACTGGTATCTTGGCAGGTTTTGGCACTTAGATTATTCAATTCTCAGTGGTAAATATACGTCACTTGGTTCAGAGAAGTTTAGTTATATAATATTCATATAAATTGTATTTGAAAGATACTTTTTTGCTGAAGTTTTCCCTGAGTGTTGGATGCTTTGGATTTCTTAAGTAATCTGAGAGTTTGTAATTTTAAAATGTTTTGTAAGTGTAAACAATTACTTCCAGAACCTTATAAATAGGCAAGTCTTGGGCTCGTTTTTGTTTCCAGCCAAATTAAAATGTTGAAGTTTGAGAAATCCCTGAGTTACTCAGATGTTGCTGAAATTTGCCATAGCAGAAAGACAACTGACTTTACACTAAGCCTTGATTTATTTAAAAAAAAAAAAAAAAGTCGGAGATACATATACCCAGTGCCCCACATAGCATAAAATTAAATTGAAGTTTTAAATGTTAGAAGAGCAAGAAAATAAGTTATTGTAGTGAGTTGTCTGTGTGTTACTATTTGCTTACATCTATAGTATAAATAAACTGTAACTTACATACACTGCACAAAACTGCAATACATTAATAAATTGAAAGTGTTCAGTGATAATGATATTGTGAGCTTATACCTGCTTGATTAAAGCCTCGGAATTTGCTTTTCTAACATTCCCCACAAGAAGCTGTCTTATGAGTTTGAAAAAGAGAGCTTACCATTATGGAAAATCAATGGAGTAGGAGAAGGGAGAAAATTATTATCAGAAAATACCGGAACGGGTTAAGAATCATAAACCTTAGAAAAGGAGGATCTGATACGAATGAGCTGATTTGTGATGAGTAGATGAAGGAAGTTGTCATTGTTGCATAATTGAGAGAGTGATTGCTTCTCACCTCAAGGACATTATGCAAACAGAATCTGTTGGCTGAGAGCAGATGTAGCAGCCAGCAGTTGCAGAAGAGACCGCACAAGCTTTTCTGTTACCTGCAAGTGAGCAGAGCTGAGTCAGTACCCATTAGCATTCTGTCTTGAAAAGAATTCCGTGCACAGTCCACTCTGTTGTAATAGTAAAGTATTCTTTGTCCCTCCTGTCGGGGCAGTGCAGAGATGATGCTATTGTGAAAAAAAAAAAAAAAAAGGAAGGAAGAGATGGGAATTTGGGGCAAACTTTGACAGCGATATCACAGTAAATTACTGGCCTGCAAGGGAAGACCATTTACTTTTGCCATCAGCAGTGTTTATGGAGTTGTCGCCTCCCCGCTGAAACCAAATCCTGTTGTTAACATACACACAAGCAAACACGGACCATGATTTCAGTCCATACATCTGTCATTTTCTAGTTCAAGTAGTTGCTGTAACCTTGTTGTTACTTCTCATGAGGATGAGATTGCAATATGAAGGAGAGTTTATGTATGATGACATGGCAGATAACTTGATCTTTCACAGAGGTTCCTCCAAAACCTCATTTGATCTTCGTTCTATTTCCAGTGAGTGCTCACAGCAAGCAAAGCAGTGGATGAATCTTTTCCAGAGGGAATTGTGCAAGTGAAAAAGGTTATCAGTTGCAGCTGCTTGTCGCTGCCCTCTTTTTGGAGATTACACCGTCACACACCAGCAATCTGCTGATTAAGCAGTTCACACAAATACTCTCTCATGTGTCGTGGACAGAATCAGCCAGAACAGTTTAAGTAGTTTTTGCCTGAAGTAAATTAGTGGGCTTTGAATTGAAATACAATGAAGTAGATCAAAAGGGGTAGTAACCTCCTTTTACTGATGTAGTTGAAGCCTTAATACAGTCAATGGGCTTGTTTGGCCAATCCTTACATCATCTGCTTTGCCCAGCTCAGGATTCCAAAGTGAAATACACTCTCTTTGCTTCCGTGAGTGACTGCAGCATATGTCATTGTGCTCATTTGAAGTCAAATATTCAGTTCATTGAAATTGCCAGGATAAATTAATTATATCAGCTACATGCAGAATTTTATCATGTATTCTTTTCTGATATAATCTCATAGCAATTTGAAAGAACAATTTCCTCATTTGGCATGATGCATTAAAATATGTTACATCTCAGGAATTCTAGTTCCCTTGTTGACAATATGACCTTCATGTAAATCCAAATAAATCTTGCTACATATGGCACAGATTAGCCCCTAAAGGATAGACAACTTCTCATGTATCCAAAAGAAAAACTGATAGCTCAGTTCTGCTTGAAGAATAGCTACCTCATGGGAGCTACGTACCATTTCCATAAAATCCTAATGCTTTACCTTTATTAGGTAATAAGTCACGTAAATTTGACCACCTTAAGCCTGGAAGAACATTCCTAATTGAGAGCTCTAACTAGAAATGTTGAAGAAAGAAAATAAAGAAAAAGCAAACTCGATGCAAGATTTTATCAAGATGCTTCTCCAGCATGTCAGCATCTCTAGACAGTATTTGTTGTGGCTTTATGATTGCCATTTTGGTGATAGTTGAGTACTTTACTTACTGCAGGTATCATTGTTGTACTATTTCACTTTGCAAATAGAAATGAAATATGTAGATAAGTAACTTAAGCAAGGACTTGTGTGTTTGCAGTTGGGTAAGCTGCTGAACATGTCCTCCTATTGCTAGGCTACTCTCCTTTTCCTTCCACTACTCTTTCTCCTGATAACTAGAACCTATTTTGATGAGTAAGTCTCATTCTGTCCCCTTCTTTCTCTGCCCCTACCTGTCAAGATACTGTAAAGCGATCCAATGCATCTCCTAGAACCCTTGAACGGTGTCCTTGGCTCACCTGAGCTGTTTGGTTATGTTGGAATAGCAAAAGAATAAGTTCAGATTGCCTCATTTATTAAAATATTTAGAATTTGAATGTACTGTATCCTCCATATTTTTAATTACTTTCTGTGTTATTTTATGACTGTATCTTTATTTTTGAGTATGGCTTTTCATAAGCAATGAGTACTAGTTGTAAGCTGGAAGGGTGAAGGGTTTTCTGGTAAAAGAACTGGTTGTGCTTGTAAGCTACTGTGAATACAATTCTTCATAATAAATATGTTTAGATTATATGTACCCAGTAAGGGGAAGGGAGGCAGAAAGCAAGCTTTTCATGTTTGACACAAGCACCTGTATCTAGGAAATTTATATTCATGATTATGAAAAATAACATTTTCTGATTAAGCTAATAACTATATGGAAATTACAATTATTTTTCCACACTTCCTATCATTATTGCAAATTTCTTACAATTGACCATTCAAATTAGTATGTTTTCATGCACAGTAATAATTTCCAAATACTATTTCCTGAGTTACATATTATGTCTTGCACCTTACTTAAGAAAAAAACATTGCATATGCAATTACATTTTCTTATTGCTTGCATGCAACCTCTTTTTTTAAACTACTTTTGTTCAGAAAAAAAAAAAAATCTTTTAAGTTGTTATAAGGACCTGCAACAAAATAAAGTTATTCTGCTCTCTTCCTTGACAAACTTTATCCTTAGAATACAGAATCCAAACTGCCTCAGAAATTCTTTGAATAAAAAAGGAATGGCAAATGTTGCTATGGTTACAGAACCATTCCCATTTGCTTTTCTTTTCTGCCTTAGTAATGAAAGCGGAAAGAGAGATTTTTATTCCAACTATTTGTATGATGCTTTGCAGGAGAGATTCATCTCCCCCTAAATATTTCTCAAACAGTTTTTTAAACTGGAATATTTTGGGGTTTGGTCTTTTCTGACGTTATTTATCCCTGTCTTCTTAATCAAGTTGGTCTTAAAAAAAGTTGTAGTGAAATTGTGAGTTTCACTCACAATTCAACTTGGATGAAGGATAGATTCAATTTCCCTCCTTCCTCAGTCTAATACCCCTCAGGTATAAAATACTCAGGTTGCCTTGAGTTACCTTAGTTTATTGAGTTACCTTAGTCTCAGGAGTGACTAGCACTGATAATTTTTTATTAGTTTTTTTTTTAAAGATTAAAACACGAGCTATTCTTAAGATTTCTTAAATGCATGTGGAACAGATAAAATAGTGCTCTAGGATGCCCAGTTTTACCCCATGCGGTTGCTGGGTTTTTTTCTTTGTACTTTTACGAGCAACTTTCAGTTTCTTCTCCATCCACTAACACAAACCTCTGTGAACCCAGAAAGAAGCCCACGATGCTTTCCTTCTCAAAGATACTGTCCTAGGACAGGTAATCTCTAGTATGACTGAATTTAAATGTTTGTGAAAACTTTTCTGAATTTCTTATCAACAAAGCATCACCATCAGCTCTTCCTGAGGATGAAAATACATTTGGAAGCAGTCGCTGCCAGAGTAATGCAACTGAAATGTTCTCCTGAGGACAATAAGCAACCTCTTTTAAGGTAGCAATGATATGGCATAAATGTACTCTCTAAGGACAGAATAACTGATGCATTTCCCTGGGGTTCGTTATGATTCTGCTACAGAAAGCTTACTGTGAAAAGATAATGCAAATAAAGGCTGCTTGTCATGGAAACACACAAGTGACTGTGTAGGGTTGGGGTGGTTTTTTTCCCCAGAAACCTCATTTGGGAGTGAGAACAGGCTTCCATTTTACAAAAGCTGAAGACCTAGACTACTTTACACAGCCCCATTAGGAAGAGATTTTTTTGCTGGCTGTCTTGACTGTAGATATGTTCTACGTGGGAATGTGAGCATGGCTATCATTAAGGTTTTCTGGCACTTTTTTTAGTAACAGGTATTTCTCACTAGCACTTAACTTTGCCAAGCAGCTATGTGAATTTTTCCATTCTGAATGGCTTTTCTAGATTTTTATATATATACACACAGAGAGAGATATATTCCTTTTAATGTTTTGTTTCATTTTATTTTATTATTTCAGCAAAGTAGTTGCAGATGTCCCTGAGACTTAACCTAAGGAAGTAGTATAGTGCTGGTTTGGGTTTTTTTTAGTTTGTATTTTATTTTTCCCTTCATGCTCTTGAGCCTTTGCTTTTTGGAAAATTTAGACTTTGTTGCAGAAACTTAATTTGATGGCCTTTAGCATTACTTTGCCTTTGCTGACACTATGAAAACCTATCCACTTTTTCTAAATCACAAGACTAAGAATTTTGCTTAATTCTTGGAAAAGTACATTGTTATTTTGGGCAAGCCCTTCACAACTTTTTTGCCCGAGCAGACTGGATATTGCCAGCTCTCACACAGCATCTACACGTCCAGACTCTTAATGAACCGTCTCTTCAGACTAACTGAGCGTGCACCAACTGCAACAGCTTTGGAAAGTTGAAAGGGCTGGAAATATGCCATCCCGGAGTGCAACAGCCGCTTCAGGATGCCTAGAGTGGAAGGAGGGGTGCAGAGGAAGGGCTCTTGGTTAGAACTGGCATCTTGTATTCCTGCTGATGCAGTGGGGAAAAAAACCTGATTGAAATGAACATGGTGATAGGGCACGATCTGTGTGTAAGGGACATAAGCGTAAAAAAGGAACGGCTAGTGTCACCTTGGTCTGGGAACATTAGTTTTAGTGCTGAACAGCAGAAAAGGGCATGAAGCAATGCCTGATGGAGATATAAAGCTTGCTTAGATTGCTTAGATTTCAGGGCATTTGCTGACACAACTGAATTGGTGAGATAATTTGTGATGTGTAGAAATAGCTCGAGACTTTTCAGCACCATAGGAAAAAAAAAAACAACTTTTTTTTTTGCACTGGCAGTTGACTGGACTCTTGAGAAATGGGGTGGAATGGAGAAGAGTAACTGCAGAAGTTTTAGGAATGGAAGTTAAAGGTTGAGAATTGAAGAGGACTGCAGATATGAAGGTGAGTAAAAAGAGCTGAGAGGAGTCTGAAGCTTCAGGAGGGAGAAGCGGGGGACCCAGGAGACTTTCAGACTGCAGTTGACAGAATAAAGATTAAGAAGGACAGAATAAAGATCAGGAAAGAACACAGTAGAAAGAAACAAGTTTTGGAAATAGGAAAATGAATTTATCCACATTATTTTTGGGAGTCTGTATTTAGAACTGGACAACAGTAGACAATCAAACTGCCAATGTCGCCTGTGCCAGAGAGATGGTGACCTGTTTTACTATTTTGCTGCTGCTGCTGCTACAGAAAGAGTTGGATTATTATCATTCAATGTCTAGCTGTGTTTCTTCAGTGACAGTCAAACTACAAGTTCCTTCAACTTGTTCAAATTTTAAAGTAACCAGAGATGGGTTAAGGTACAATAGACTACAGATGACATTCCCTGCCTAGTGTTTGTACTGACTGAACTCTCAAAAGCAGAGAAATGGACACTGGAAACTTGTGAAACAACAGCAGATTTAAATAAATTACTGAGAAGCCCTCATGATATGCTTTAAAAAAAAAAAAAAACAAAAACAAACAAAAAAACCCCAACAAAACTAAACCCAAACTTTTACATTTTTGTCCAAACATATTATGGAGGATGCTTTAAACAATAAACATTTCTGATTCTTACTACCTCACCAGGTGACACTCTGCCAAAGAATTTGGGCTCATAATCTAAGATTCATAGTTTAAAGATTCTGAGTAACTTAGGTGCTTAAAGCTTCTTTGAAAGAAACAGTAACTTACGCAAGTTTAATTTTCATATTTCTGTGAAATTTGTCTTCAAATATTTGCTTGAAGTTTTGAGATCTCTCTCAATTTCATGAGAAGTGAAACATTTAATTAAAATTGACTTAAAATCTACAGAAATACGTGAAGAGTTGTTTCAGATAACTTAAACATGGGATGGGGAAAGATTTTAATTATTTGCATATTTCATTACTGGATATAAAAGCATTTCTTCAAATAAATGCTAGTTCTTCTGAATTTTCTACCCATCTATCTGTAAAAAGATCAAAGAGAGTATGCAGTTTCCAGAATGCTCTGACTTCCTAAGCGGCACTAAAAATATTTTAGTTCTGTCTGTCCAATGTAAGTTACTGGAAAACGTTCTGTTTTTTAATTGGTCTCTACTGGGTTTATGCTCAAAGGACAGTTTCTTTAAGATAGCTGGTAAAACTCTTCTAAGAGAAAGAACAATCAATATCTAAAAGGGGTTTATTAAAGGAAAATGTTATCTTCTTTGTCTAGCTCAGTTTAAAGTTTTATACATTTTTTCAATGTTAGTCACTCAAATAATTTTTTAAATTATTAACGCTGTTCTGTCTATAATTTTATTTCCTTTGTTGTTTTCTGTAACTGACTTCAATATAGGATAAAAGTAACTGAGTGACTGAAATTTAGATTGAAATCCTTTGCCATTTCTAAAAATAGTTCCCAACTACCCCAGTGCCCGAACTACTTAGAATTACAAGAGTAGTGCCTGTGCCGTTATTGCTGTGCATTAGATGCATCTGCAGAGAGCTAAAGAAAAAACATCTTAATGCCTTAAAATATCTTCCATTTATTACTTTATAGCTGATAATTCATGTGTCCTAAGAATATGCTACCACTTTCCAAACATGCAAGTTCATTAAGTATAAATAATTTTCCAAGTGATTCTTTATCTCAGGTTTTGTTGTTTGTATATGCAGATATCTAAAAATTGCCATGACTTTGTGCATATTATAGTTGTACTTGCTGTACAGTAATCACAAGGGTGACTACTGATGATTGATTCTTACAAAAAAAAGGTGATCATTGATTGATTCTTTATGTATTCATGTATATGAAAATATATATATGTATATTATTTATATATTCATATATATTCTTTATATATCCAGCCCACTTATATAAAGTTAGAGCAGACTCTTTGAATGATAAGTTTTTAACAAGTGGAAATAAAGGTGTAGTGGGGGGGGTGAGGGAGTCTGAATAATTTCAGATTTTGTTGGCAGGTGGAAACTCATTAAAACTGCACATGCTTGAGGAGGTAGTATATATATTCTGTACTGCTATCGAGACAATTCTCACAGAAATACTCCTGTTTCATCTGTCTGATAAATGGTGATCTTGGAAAAGAATGTGGTTCTTCTCTAGGCAGCTGTGCAATTCACTGTCTCGTGCTTCCTTTCTCTGTATGCTATAAAGATGAAGTCTATTGCCTTAGACATTTACAAATCCAATCTTTTCATATGTCACTAACTGCTTTTAGAGAAAAGCACAGATGTAAAATCCCTGTTTGTCTCTGAAGAGAGGCTAGCAAATAGGCTACCGACAGTAAGGCTCACCACTGTTTAATCAGAACCTATACTCAAGAGCATCACTGCAGTACTTTCCACAGAAAGTGTATTGCTTAGAATAATTTTTCTGCTGAATATTGGAAAACAGCACTACACTTAAAATCATGTAAAAGGGACAAAACTGTAGAACGTCTAACTTTTTATTTGAAGTCCTGGGCTTCAAAGCAAAAAAATACTACTCCATCCCCCTCCGCCCCCCATACAGCCTGCTAAGAATTGTGGTTGCTGCAGCTGGGATATGGGTTTCTGGACGCACTGCAGAAACACGTGGGATTTGGAGCAGGGTGTTAGTGCCTTGTTTGGGGATATTTTTTTTTTGCTATTTATGGAACCATAGGCATTTCTTTTTGCTGCATTCTGGTAGGACTGCCAACCATACATTTGGGGAAGGACTGTAGGTTTTGAGAAGGCTGCTGGAAGGGAGAGGGCAAGCCCACTGCCTGCATTTCAGTGGTTTTTCAGTCGTTGGTGCGGGACATACACTTGCATAAAGCTTCAACACATTTTAAAATAGTTTGGGGTTTTTTTTAGTTAAAAGATAGCAGTTCTGCTGCTCTCTATTTCTCTTTGTGAAAGCAGATCAAATTGAATACTGTTTGAATACTGTTTTCTTTTCTGCTCTTAAATTGTAACACTTCATTAGCATGACCCCTCTAATACAGAGGGCTAGAGCTTAGATCTTATACAACACATATGGTGATCTTTACTTTTATCTTCTGTTGTAATGGAAAACTTATACCAACAGTTTGAGGCATTTTAAACCTTTAAACTGAGAAGGATGTCAATCCAAAGATTGGTCAAAATTGAGACCAAAAGATAATTGTTGAGCCTTTCAGCACATCCGGAATTGCTTTCAAGAATGGACCTGTAGTTTAATATTTTTGAGATATAAAGATATGAGGTGGCATAGAGATGTCAGTTTGTAAACTCCTTTCCTCCACAAAAGCACAGTGTATTAAAATTGCATGTGATAAAGTAGCAGTTTTTTGTCATGTAGCGGGAAGCATTCTGAGCGACTCCAGCATGGTTTTCCTCTTGTCAACAGGATCATTTGAAGAAAAATAGTTGCGCTTCCAAAATAATAGTGTCTCCTGTCATAGAATTGCTGAATACTTGGTTCTGCGACAAGGATTTTTATGAGAGAGGAGCAAGACTAATTTACAAACATCAAGAACCAGGACATGATAAACCTGGCTATGCTTGGATGTTTAGAGAATCCGCACTGTCAGTTTAGCTACAAATGTGCTGTGGCAGTCAGGAACACTTGCCAAACCTCTGACTTGATGCATTTTATGTCTCCATCATCTGGGTATTCAAAAAATACTAGTTGAGGCCCTTAAAATCCTTTATAGCTGTTCAGTTACATAGATATGAAGTGTACACTTCCATTTCTTTTATGTTGTATTTGAGCTTGGGAGTTTGACAACATACAGGAGAGGTGGAGAGAAAGAAGGAAGCAGCAGCAGTAAAGGATTAAAAAAGCTTACAACCTCATCTTAAAATAAATTGCATCCATTCATCAGTTACATTGACTACGGGCATTTTTTACATCCTGAAAGTAGGTATCCAGCACCTTTTGGATAGCGTTTGCCTATAAATGTGTATTGCCATTCACGATTTAAGTTTTTGCACTGATACAAAGTGTTACGAATTTATAATTGCTCATACCACAGCTAGAGAGCTACATGAGTTCTGATACTGGCATTTTCACAAACTTCTGTAACTGTCAGTATAGCTTTTCCTATTTGTCTTGCTTTGTAATTAAGTATGGAAATAGCAACAAAGAATAATAACGTATGCTCCTAGGTCTGCTTGTATCATGGCATTTATTTCTCCCTTCACTGAAGAAGAAATATACATTGTTATAGTCTCCTTGACACCTTTGTGAAAGCATGCTATTATAACTCTGTCTTGGATATGTTTCAGCATCTGCATGTGAACTTTTTTGTTGTTGTTAAACCAGTAATATCCTAAGGCATTCCCAAAGTATTCCCTATCAATGTTTTCTCCTTCTGATGCAAAGACTATACAGCATTTATACCGCAAAGTTGGTTTACTTTGTTGCTTCTTCAGCAAGAAGACATCCTCTTCTTGTCTCTAGCAAAAAATGCAGTCCAGTTAACTGTGCTGCATATAAATAAGATTACCGTTCTGTAATTGGAAAGCTAAGCACAGTCTGATTATGAACTCTGAATTGGATGTTATGTTTATTTGAACACATATGTATCCCAACTACTGAGTTACAAATCAGTACTAATTTATACAAGTCAAGGCCTGTCTCTTTGACTTGGAACAGCTCCTAAAAGCAGAAATGAAATATATGGAGACACCTGACAAAAATTCAGATGCTGGCAAACTGTAGTAGGTGCTTTCAAGCACCACCGAGTTCTTTTACCAGTATTTTTGCTTTGACTTTCATCAGTGTAAAGGCATTACATGATTCGTTCTGAAAATAAAGATATCTAAGAAAGATGAAATAAGAGAAAAATCTATAGCTGAATCTATTATTTGCTTCTTGCCTAAGAGAATAGTTCATTGCTGCAGTGGTCTAATAAGCCGCTCTGTGCTGGCGCTCTACTTTGACTGCATTCTTAACAAAATAGTTGCACTCTCTCCAGTCACAAATAGGATTTTTATAGGAAGACACAAAGGCAATGGATTTTACTTTTGATTCCACAAGAAAAACTTGAGTGCACTCAGAACTCAAAACTTCAGCACATGCAGAGCAAATCTGCCTGGACACAATGAACCAAGGAAGGGAAGGGGAAGGCATCTTACAGTTAAGGTAAAGACTATCACCTAAGACTTATGTGTAAGGCTATTGCAGGGTTCAGTGATCTTTGTCTTCACTGGGTACACCCCTAGTCATTCATCAAATGATCCCTTTCACTAGCAAAGAGGCAATACTGAAAATAAAATCGCTGTAAACTAACTAAGGTAGTGATAAAAAGTGAGGGAGATACTGTTCAGAGGGTTTATGCTCATGGCTGGAGCTAGAAGAATGGCTGCGAGACATGCGTGCGGAATTTTTTATTTTTTTTTTGTCTTACTTTTCTGGATTTCTGCTAACCTGAAGTTTTCTGAGGGAGAAGACAGGAATAGCGTCTAAATCAGACATAAGACCTTGCTTCTCTAACCCCTTAATGAATGCCATAAAAGCCAGCCTGCTAGGTCTCTCATTATCAGGTATTCATGATGGACTTGAAATAGCTTTCCTTCCGAAGCTTTATCAGAAACTGACCTTTTCTCAAAACCTTTTAATAAACTGTCACTTTCTGATGAAACTAATCTTGGAAAAAATCCTGTCCAACTCTAATAGCAACAGTTTGCCTTTAACTTTTATTTTAGACATAAGTGTATGAGTGTGTGTATGCGTACATATGTGTGCTTAAAGCTCTGTGTATGAAAACTGGTACAACAGAGGTGTTTTTAATTTCCTGTTTCTTTAAAGTTAAGGAGTTTCTTCCCACCTGAGTAAACAAAAGAACATGCTCCAGACTTTTGCCCTGTCTTTGAATGTCACCCTTTCCCAGTGTACGACATCTGGATGTCACACTTGGTGACAGCAGTGGCAGGTTCAGCCTTAGCTACTGCACTAAATTTCCTTGGGAGTAAAAGTGGAACCTGTACCACTAGCTCATAGCAGTAACCTCCACTTGGTTTTAAGCTCTATGTTATGCACCTTGTATGATTCACCACAGGAAAGTAAAATGTACCCAAAAAATATATATAAATACCTGAAAGATTTAACATTTGCAAAAATACCGTCTCAGGATAAACAGCATTGCATATACCTATAAGCATCCCTAAAATAAACATAGTCTCCTCAGGAGCCTGGCAATACATCATATTTGCTAACTCACAGTTGAAGAGGAATTTCTGCATAATCATTGCAAACATAGGGACAGAAAGGGTCACCAAATATAGTTGCCTACAGCAATGAAGCACTGTATCATACAAAACCTCCATAAAATGATACGTTTCATTTTAAATTAATGAACTTTGCTTTTACTCACCCTGCTCAGAGGTAATTCTACTTCATCACTTGTCTAAGCAAGGTCTCTTTCTGCTGCTCCTTCCTTCTCACCCTTTTCCTTGGCTCCAGCATGGATTCTCCACAGACTGTTGTTCCTTCAGGAAATATCCATCTACTCCAACAAAGGGTGCTCCACAGGCTGCGGCAGGGGTTTCTGCTCCGGCACTGTGGAGCACCTCCTCCTCCCTTCTCTGACCTTGGGGTTTCCTCTGTTGTTCCTTTGCTCCCTCCTCTCTCTCTTGTTCTCCGGGGTTTTCTGCCCTTCAGTAAGTGTGCTTGCACAGAGCTCCGCCGGCTTTGCTGGGTCCTGCGTGGGGTCCAAGGCAGTCAGCTGGCCCTGGCACAGGGCAACCCTGACCTCCTCCCACAGAGACCCCTCCTGCAGCACCACCACCCCCAGCTACCAAAACCTGCCCATGCACACCCAGTACAATAGCTAAGGCTTATGCTCATGTATGATCTTTATATAATATTATTTTAAATTGACAAACCTGGAGTTAAAGTTACATCAGTCTTTGTTATCAGCTTGTCAGTTACTTAATAAATACATTCCATGGTCTCTGTGGAAGTTTTAGTCATTTAGATGGTAATTCCTGTTTCACAGGTATGTTCTGCACTAGGTGCCAAATATAATCATCTGTACTATTACTGGTGATAAATTTTAACAGTTTTCATGTCAGTAAATTTGTGTGTAGTTTTATTATGTAGGAAGCATCTAGATTTAAACTAACATCTCAAACCTATGTGAGCCATCTTCCTCTTGAAACTTCTTAACTTTGCTGCACTTCAGGTATGTAACAGTATTACAAAGCAAGAAATAACATACTGATAAGACTGGTCATGTCTGTTACCACCAGTAATTATGGCTGTCAAAACCGCAACCCAGTTCTCATCCCTACCTGTCAACATAGTTCACTGTGATACTCAGAAGGGAAGCATCAGGGAAATGTTAGAGACGTCTTTCTCTATTAAACTGTGCTTTAACTGTACAAACTATTTCTTTCGTCCATGCATTGTGGGTGATTAGGGCCATCTCCAACTGCACTAGAATGAATATTGTCCATGTTCTTTTATCCCAGCAGTTTAATGTATCCACCAAAATACCTAAGGATCTTCAGATACACTAGTACATGGGAAAGCTCTTCCTTAAACAAGTCTTATATGGGTCATACGATACAAAATGATGTGTCTCAATTCCAATTAAGCAAGCCATCATTTTTGAGTAATCTAAGCTATGATTGAGAATTTTTATCCTGGGATGTTTGTGAAGTGTCCTATGATCTTGGTAGTGCAGTAGAAGTGATTTTAAAATTATTTTTTCCACATAAACTTTAGATATTTGGGATTGTTTTCTACAGAGTGTCAGCCAGCTGCAAATTACTTTGCAGTTGTCTATCTGCACTTACAGATTGGCCTTCAGGGAGGGAATGGAGGCAAAGTGAGAAGATGGCATTAATGAAAGCTAGACAAGCTTTTCCACATTTTTATTAGACTCTTAATCTGCCAGATCTTTTCCCCAAGTAAGTTCTTATGATGAAAGCTTTTCTATCCACTGTGCTTTAGACTAGGTGCTATAAGTCTGTAAAAAGGAACAATAACTCTAGCTGATTTTTTAAAGGTTTTTCAGTGAGCCTGGGTATAATTTTTGTATAGAGTGACCCATTTGCAACTCTTTCTATAACTTTAACATGTTCTTTGCAGAATTGTTAGAGTAATATAACGACAAGTTACTTTTTTGGTTTCTGAGCATTGATTAGAAAAACAAAACAAAACACCGCACTCCTATGGATTTAGAGGTGGTGAAGGAAAAAAAAAGTGAAAAGATAAAAAAATTGTTTGGAATGATAATGGGATGTTTTCAAAACAAAGAATAGAGCCAGCTTAAAAAAAAAAATCATAATGGGCAATATTGCCTGATTAAAAAGAGAACAACACTCCCCAAATCTTGAGAACTAGGAAACCTGAGAGGATGGAGAATCATCTTTCCCAACCCAGTCCTTCAGTGTATTTGATACATTTCTATTGCTGTCTCTGCCAGTGTGTGCTTACTAGTCTCCCATGACTCTAAATTCCAGATATTTTTATTTCAGAAGAGATCATAAAATCCTAGTGTAGATGACATTTCATCTTTCATGGGTTTTTTTGTAATCAGAGATAGGTGAAGGTTAATTAGATTTAATACAGTGTTGGTTGGTGTTTTTTTTTAAACCGAGCACAGTGATTGCGAACTGGCACAGTGTGCGTAACCCAACTTTTATATTCTTCTGGTCTGTTCTGTAAGTAATGAGATTTCTACAACAGCAGAATTTGCTGCAAAGACATTGGGCTGGGACTCACGAGACTTGAAATTTATTCCTCGCTCTACTGCTGACCTGCTGTGTGACTTCTATAAAAATCACTTCAACTCATTCCTTTTCATTGCAACCTTTGCTGCGGCTGCTTTATACAGGTACCGACCTCCTAAGGCAATAAAGCAACTTCATAATTGGAAGCTGGGCTTTTTAACCTCCTCAGTGTAAAAACACTGTCAGTCTCCCTCTATAACAATCTCTACATCAATTCCATCCCATTATAATTATGGATAATACAATTAAAATGCCTTCACCTTTTTATCGATAGCAAAATTCAGTGCAAAGTGACACCTACTATGAAAGTATGGTTATGAAATGGCTCATTGTAAAGTAAGTTTGATGGAGGTGGTCCAGTTGTCCAGTCAGCAGCTAGCATCAAAACCTTGCCCCTGTAACGGGCATCCTTATGGGAATTCTCAGCACATCTCAGCACAGGGAACAAGGAATTAACAAGTAGAATGAATAACCAACCAGTCCCCAAGTATGGTCCTCCTTGGATAAGACTGCAATTTTCACTGTGTCTTATTCATGCAGGTACCCCCCTCTTTTTTTTTGGAGGGGGGGGGTTGGGGGGGTGTGGAGGGGGGGCGCAGTGGGAAGAAGAGCAGAAAGATCCTCAGACTCAAGGCTTTCCTTAATAACAACTTGATAAAAGAAAATGCAGGTTTCTGTTAAAGGTTTATTAATATCTACTGTGATAAAAAATCTCTGCATTAAGAATAATCAAAGCTCTCATTTTACCTTTCCTTTTTTTAACAATGATTGTTACAATAACATTCCGGTCCTCTAAGCCTGAAAAAGTAGAAAACACAGAGAATGGCAGTAAGAAAAAAAGATGTGAAGTGCTGAATTGCATTCAGCACCAAAAATATGTAGGGAGAAGAGTAAGAATGGCTGTTAAAGAAATCATATCATGAAAGATCAGGAATCTCACAGAACATCAGTCATTCTTATTCTGCATGTTTGCTGGCACAGTAAAGGCAATAAAACAAAACATACGCTTTCCTTTGTGTATTACACAAAGGCAGGATCTGAGGAAAAATGACTAACCATCTAGTGATGGTAGTCAGCTAAAATAAAATAGATTCCAGTGCTGCAATTTGCAGTATCCTGCAGTGTTTGCAGAAGTTTTTTCTCAAGCATTACTAATGTTAGAACTTTAGACAGCTTCCTTGAGTCTTTGTGGAACATGTTGTGTTAATTCCTACAGTGTTAAAATGATGTTTTGGCCTGACAGTAGTATGCAAAACTCCCAGGAAGGCTGTGTTTAAAATGTGAAAAGCTACAAGCAATTCTTTCTAAATTGCTCCCTCCTGTTTTAAGATACACTGCACTTCCAAACATTGCCACATAACATTCACAGTAGTATGCACAAAAGAAATGCAAAATCTTAAGGTCTAGTTAGCAGTTTGCTTCTATAGTAGGTTAAAGCAAATAATTACTGCAAAATGAATCTCTAACGTGTTACGTGGTACCCCAGCATCATCCTAGGCTTGCTATACAGAGAGACCATGTATTTAAATAAATAACGATAATAAAACTAATGATCATCTGGCATATGGTAACACTTACATGATGGAATCAAATCTCTTTAGCAGGATGGTTGGCCGCTGTCTGGGCGGCAACAGAAGTTTGTCACAAGGATCCTTGCGATGGCATTTTCAGATGGATCAGGTGAGACTTCCCAAACCACTGTTCTGCAAAGTAGGGCTCCATTACATGTAGCAGTTACTTGGGAAGACAAATACCATAACTCTTAATGCCCCCCCTTCCTTCTCCTTACCTCAGGCTCTTATTGCTGAGCACGATGTGGTGGGGGATGGAATATCCCTTAGGTCAGTTGGGGTCAGCTGCCTTGGCTGTTTCACCTCCCATCTTCTTGTGCACCCCCAGCCTACTCGGTGGTGCAGCAGCGTGAGAAACAGAGAAGGCCTTGAAGCTGGGTACGCATCAGTTGCCAGCTGCTAAAACATTAGTGGCTTATCAACACTGCTCTGGTCAGAAATTCAAAACACGGCATCATATGGGCTGCTACGAAGAAAATTAACTCCATCCCAGCTAGACCCAGTACATCCATTCAAAACACGTAACTATTGAAAGCATGTAACCGTTGACACCATTGCTGTATCTGCAAGATTTTCTTCTATTAACGTGGTTTATATATGTAAAACTTGGTCAGTTCTGCAGCAGGAAACACCTGAAAGAGTCTCTACAGGGGCCAGACTCTCTTACCAAGATGTTAGGTATACCAATTGGTGCGGCACAACAGATGCTGCCTGGGGGACGTCTTCAGGAACTATACCAAACTCCTACCTGGAGACCTCCTGCATGAGTTAGTCAATTACTTAATGGTAAAGGTGGCTGCCATTAAGCACTGCCATTAAAGTCTATAAAAACATGGTAAAAACAGGAACAGGATCTTAATTAAAACTTATTCATAGAAGTATTTCTTCCAGAAGAAAAGAAAAATGTCATCTTAATTTAATATTGTTCCTAGTCATTTGAAATTTAGGAACTTTCTATTTTTGATAGCCTTTACAATTAAAAAAAAAGTCTTGATAAACAATATTAGTTTTAAATCATTTGATCTAAGCCTGAGATTTAAATTTATCTCCATTAAGCAATCTTTTTCACATTTTAAAAAGAGAAGCAGACTTCACTGTACAGTAGTTAGCTCTGCAGCTATGAGTGGGATTGATCAGTATCTGCAACTATGACCAAAATTTGAAACTGCAAAATTCATGATATTTTGGATCTGAGGTTTTCAGAAGGACAAAGCATAGACGCTATTAATTTCCATCTTAAAAGTTCCATCTCTATGGTGCATCTTGTTCTTTGATTGTAAAAACTGAAGTGCATTCAGAACGAGTACTTACCTGTGGAAACACAGCAGTTAGTTCTGCATGAAAGCAATTAATTCTGAATAAAATTCAAGAAGAAGAACAAGCTCTTCTGTCTCAAATATATTGTCCCAGAACACCCTCCTTAAAGAAGGACATTCATCAAGAATACTAGGAAATATTTAACAAGAAATGGAATATTTATTGGAAAAATATAGCAGTGGTCCTCAAAGCACTCAATTTTTAGTCTAGAGGGTTAAAAAAAACAAACAGGAAAACAAAACTTTAAAAATGTTAGGTCTGGAAAAAATGGAAATGAGCTGGAATTTGTATTCTGAACAAGAACTAAAATAGAGCAAGAGAAGAAAACAGCTGCTTCAGAAATACAAATGCTAAATTTATTAATGCAAGAGAGGACAGTACAATTAAGGTGTTTAATGAACTGTGTAAAGCACCAGAACAGTTGGCTTAATATATTTTAACCAGGAAGGCTAAAAAAGCCATGAGTCC
This sequence comes from Stercorarius parasiticus, assembly GCA_013396915.1. NCBI lineage: Eukaryota > Metazoa > Chordata > Aves > Charadriiformes > Stercorariidae > Stercorarius > Stercorarius parasiticus. Next base: position 18,231 of record VWZL01003435.1, on the reverse strand, counting down.
AGGCTGGACTAAGTTCATAAGTGGGTTATCCCCCCATTCTTTGACTGAGATTGTTTTCCAATTTTATTTTTTCCTCTCATGCTCAATCCTGGCAAAACTGTATTGCCGTACAGAATACCTCAATAATAAAAATGCTAGTTCCAGTCAATGTTGAGTCCTAGCTGACTGTATCAGACTGCGTGTATTCCTGACATTCAGCCACACAGCCCAAGCCAAGTTAGTGAGGCTCGCTTCCTCCAGCAGCTACCAGAACATTTAATTATTTTACTGTATTCTTATACAGTTAATCTCAGAAAAGGCTCCTTCAAAAAGCAAAACAGAGCATAAGATCCTAAAACTTTCCATAGGAAAGAAAATATAGGTTTTATTCAAGGAGCAAAAAAGATAATTAAGGACTTAATGTCACCAGTGAACTCCAATAATAGAGATTGTAAGGGATGTGGGGAGATACCACGTGCTTTCCATCAAATTTTACAGTATTTTCTCATTGTAACTTTTTTCCCCCTCAACATGTCTTGAATTTAGTTGCTTTAATCATCCACAGATCAACAAAAAAATTAGCAATATTGTCTATTATTTATATATTTTTCTGTTACTTACCCTCAAATCAGCTGTAGCAGGTAAAGGATTCTCTAGACAGACTCTGCAAGTCCGTGTCAGTGGCAGGGGGCTGAACAGAATTAGGGGCAGCCAATTGACAGTAAAAGGCCACTGAAGCCTTTTATTCATATAAGCATATGAATATATATATGTGTGTGTATATATGTATATGCACACAAAACATATAGTGGAAGAAACACCTAGCTGCACTGTGTCGGAAAGAAAACCATACGAGCTTTAACACATACACAAGTACAATTTCTGTTCTCACAGCTCCAGCACATTCATACAATCAATAAGAGTTGAATTTGGATCACTGAGTATTGAAAGTGATCCATGTATGCCTTAAGGAATATATCACCGAGGAACAGTAGACTGCTTGTGACATAAGCCAATAACTGGTCCTCTCAAGAGAAAATGCTGCAGAGAACAAATGTCATTTCTCTGCAGGGAGTAAATGAGCAAAACTCTGCTCACTGGGACTCTCTTTTTCTTCCGCACTGAAGAATTTAGTTCAGTGGAAACACTGTCTTCCTCTACATTACATACGCCTCAGTGAAAATAGGAGAGAGTCTTACTACTTCTGCCTTAAGGACAGGATAACCTTAAAGTTACTCCAAATGGAGTTATGCCTTAGAAGACCTTGTAAAAAGTCTTAACAATCAAACTTGACAACAAACAGCACCATTCATGTAGAATGGTTAAAAAAAATACCCAACTGTGAAGTGATGAGCTTGCAGGCAATATACAAATCCAACTTTTTTTCCACAGTCACACAATATGCTACAAAACAGAGATTAAAGGGAACGTTTTGTAGGTGTAGTTATGGTAGTTCTTGGCTCCTTCCATCCTCAGTGGAGGTTTACCAATACAGAGTACCACCCTCTTTCAGTTGACTAGAGGCAAAATCTAAAATTAAAACCAACTTTTGTGACTATTGCTACATATGCTGAAATAATCAGTTTTATTCTGTGCTTACAATTACCCCAAAATATAAAAGAAATTACTGGATATGCTGTCAGTTACATGCTGCTTGCCAGTCTCAGCTATTTACTATGCTAAATTATACAGCTTAAGTACAAAAAGAAAAGTTGCCAGAAATCAGGGCATTTACATAAATTGGTAAAGCAGAAGGAGTGGGAGGGATAAACTAACACCATTAGAAGCAATGGATACCCTTCTTCTAAAGGGTAATTCAGTGTGTTATTCAACAGGTAAGTAATTCAACATTTCATTTATTTGAATATAATTTAGCAGACGCTATTCTGCGACAGCTACTGTCAAGCAAACTACTATTGTTTCATTGGTCTCATTGTAATGTTTTGTGTTTGTAAGATAAGAGTCCTAATTTCTAAAAGTATCATAAATTGCAAAAAAACATTTTATGTACTTTCATTTGGATTGTAAATGGAGTAAGTTGCTTTTATTCCATTTCCTACTTGTTCTTAATGTGTAAACTTCATCTTAAGATTTTAATTTAAAAGTTAATCTTCTAAAAATAATATTAATTAATATAATTTTCCTTGTATTCCCCTATTACCTTCTGTCCTTTTAGTTCCAGGTTTTCAGTTGTAATGGCCTACGGCTCTACTACAGGCTTCCTAGAGGAGAAACAAATTTGTGCCAGCTTGCTGAATAACCTCAATAATGTTCAGTCACTCAGAACTTCTCCATCTGTGTGTCCATCCATCCAAAGAACCAGATGCTCTGAAAAACACCATAACCACCTTGCCTGATGTATCAATACCTGAAACGTGTTCCTACCATAACCGCCGTTTCCAGCCCTACAAGCAATGGCAACAACTGACCTACCTGGAGCCCTCAGTTCTTTTAGTTGGTCAGGTACAGGGTTTTCTTTGCAAGTCAACTGTTTCTGCTGCTGGAGCTAAAAGGAAACCTGCAAAAGGTTTTTATATGATATTTTTCCTCCTCACAGTAAATGAAATCACTTAACGGGAAGCATTATAACAAAAACTAATAGAAAGCAACCATTTCACCAAGGAAGACGAGAAGTTCAGAGAACAGGCAGATTTCATCAGAATAAAAAGCTAAGCATAATTACCGATCTTCTATTTCCATTGGTTTTCCACTGATAGGCATTTAGACAGCTCAATTATTTTATTATTGAAATTAGATAATGAGATGATGATATAAACTTAGATTCTAAACTTTTATATATTCCACTGACACAGGTTGCAGAAATATTTTTGACAAGAACTTGATGATTAAACATGAGCTTGCTTCAACAGATATGAAGAAATGCCCTTGATTCTTTGTTACACATCCGTGAAGGTGCTCTTTTAGTTCAACACGAAGATTAATACATAGGATCTGAATCAGCAGCTAACCATTTCCCAAAATATTTGGCTAATAACCTGAAATTTCTTCTGAAAATACCTTAGAAGAAAGTTTCCTCATGTAAAAAAAAAAAGTGTGCATGATATATAACAATTTTTGCAAGAAACTTAATTGTGTTTTACTATCATAAATCACTGCAACTCTTCTCTGTTATACCCTCTTGAGTGAACAATTACTTCTGATCAGCAGCTTTGGCAAAAATATTGATTAAGCCATGTTCTTAGAAACAAAATAGAGATGTATATAAATTTCAAGGCTCTGTTAAAGTACAAGGTAAGCAGGCAAAAAAATATTTCCGATTTACATCTAACGGACAGATGCTCCCAACCATATTACATTTCAAAGCACTGCAAGAGAGATGTTCGTTATAGAATATGGTAAAAGGAGTCCAGTGATTAAACCTACAGAGTTAAGCATCTTCAGCCCAACTACTAGAGTATTAATGTTATAAAATCAGTTTAAAAGTGACTATCCACAAAGAGTGAAAAGTTACTGAAACACAGTAATTTCTTTTATCAAAGAGTTTTGTTTAAAATGCTTTGCTTTTACTTTTGTTGAAGTGCTTTACTAAGTACAGCAAAACAGTTTTTAATGAAAAATAGTAATAATATAGTTACAAGTCACATAAGCCAATGAACTGTTTTAACAAATAACACTTGGAAAAGATGTGCACAAGTTTTAGCGGCTTAATTTCTAGTTTTTAAGATAAACATTCCATCATTTAAGCATCAAAGCTTCTGCCTTGGGCAACTATTAACTGCTGGAACATCTGTGGAAGCTGAAGTTACTGCCTCTCAACTGTTTGTTACCATTACTCTTTTGCCAAAAATTGCCAGCCCCATAGAACGTGATGTTGCTGAGCAAGCAGAATGGACCATACAAGATTCCCTCATCTGTTTCAGTATAAAGTTAGCTGAGTCAACTTAAATCCAACTGTTCATGCATGTTGGTGAATCAAAAGAAATGGTACATTTCTTCTAAAGATTTAATATTTAGTGTTCCATCTTGCGTACATTTTCGCAAAATAGTAAGTATCGAATTTAAGGATTAAAAGGATTTTTAAACTTATGCCAATGTTTGTCTGCACCTTCCTATTCTGAAAGAGCTATAAAATGTTAATATCGTTAAGTGATTTGCTTCATTAGGGCTGTTAGATCTTTGTTGCTAGGTATTTACAGCTGCTGCAGAGACAATCAACAGCAAAACTCCACAAGACTGCTATGGCAGCAAAAAAAGCATCAAGAGGCATGGCCGTGACACTAGACAGCACTGTTCTGCAGATATTCGTAATGCTTTTTATGCCATGTTGCTATAAATAGGGACAGAGAATCTAATGAAAACATTCAAGCAGGAATTTTGTAATTCTGTCAGGAGCTTATCCAATGTCTTCACTTGACCCTCCTTCAAAGTTCTCATCTAGAAATGGCAACAGAACTGGGGAGGAATCTGGATCCAAATGCTCTCGAATGGTTTCTCTTCATCTACTAAAATGATTTGTCCCAATGCAAAAGGGACATGTAAAGAAAGACATGTAAGAATTATAACCATACATTGCATACAACTGGCACATGAATTTTGCCTTACACCTCACACTGATGGGACAAGCCAACTACAAAGCCATGTCAGCAACATAACCTGAGCAAAATTGAGCTGTCAGGAAGAGGAAGGAGTTAGAGCTGTATACTATGCTCAGTTCTCGCCATTTAGAAGTCTTTGGCCAGAGGCGTAAGTTTTGTCCCTAGCAACTGTAACCTGCATTTAGATGGGATTAGATGTCTTTGCATCATGAAACCACACCCTCTTTCTAACATAGCAATAATCCCCAATTATAGTCTGAACTGCAAAAATATGGCATGAAAATCATGCGAAGGGAAAAAACTCCTATTCTGAGAATATCCTTGATAAAGCAGCAGTGTCCTGTGTGTCGATTAGGCCTAGAGAGATACTGGTTTTTATGTAAGAGAGAACTGTTGGTTTTAGTCTTACAGGTGGATTCATTTATAAATGCTGACCCTGACATATAATCTTAAATAAAAGCTGTGCTTTTCTATCTAATTTCCATCTTTCAGCTGAGACATTAGCATTCCTTATTCAATGTTCTTCTCTCTCAAGCATTACCTCAGATTAATTGGCACTGTATAAAATAAGTTGCTGGGTGCACAATGGTAACCATGGTAGCCTTCATACTATCTTCATGATGCATATGTAATTCAGTCCTCAGGAAAACCTAATTAGTATGTAGCATAATATATTCTCTCTAAACACATCACTGTGGTATGAAATACACACAAAGCAAACGATGCCTACAACCTCCACTGAACTGGGCTACCATTACCGAGCAGTTACATTACAAATGAATATACCATTACGTAGTTTTGCTGCAGCATCCCCAACCTGCATAAAATGCTTCTTCTTTAACTGTGTGCCTTTTCTTTATGACCAAAAGGTGGCAATGTTCTACTTATTACCAGCTGGCCTTAAAAAGTCAATAGAACTGTACTCACGAAGGAGTAGTGAAATCTCTTCCCAGCCAAGTCAGAAAGCTATACATCATTAACTAGTGTGTTTACTAGGTCCCAATACTTCAGTGATGACACCTTCAGTTAAAGCGACACAAATATTAACATACTGTTCAAGTTGTAATTCAACGAGCTGTGTGAAAGTACATTCATGTGTTATCTTCTCATAAGGAAAATCAAAAAGCATATGCTGCTTAAAAATAAAGTGTATTCTCTGTTACTCATCACATATAATCAGGCCTTGTTTGGGATACTCTTGACATATTTATACAAGACAATTACTGCTACGCAGCGAGTGAAAAGTTTCACCAGCCTGGCTGCTCAGAAGATGCCACCCAGACACTTGAGATTTTTTACAGAAGCTTATTTCAAGAAACATTAACTCATTTGAGGTGACCTCCATAATTCATTTGGGGATTTGCCAGTTGTGAATATTGAAGTCATCCGAAATGTCTGCCAATGAGGCCTTAATACCACACCCACATGGACTGTCAGTACGCATAACAGCGTGGAAAAAACAGCGTGCAGCTGTTATTTTTCTTGTTAGTGTATCAACAACTGCATTACTTATTTTAATGGAACAAGTTAGGAATAATCACGTGTAGGACTGAACTGCTACCCTGGTGCTGGGCCCGTTCCTGTGATTACCAAACATAGGGTGTCCTACACCCGAACATTTAGACATTATTTCCATAGGACACTAAATGAGAAAGCTAAGTGACAAAAGAAAGTATGTTTTTTCTGCCGTTTCACAGGAAGATGTTTTTCAGTGGCAACTCTTACATTATTTTGTATAACTATTTATGGTATATAGGATGAGTGACTGCTTGCTATGGAGTTAAAGCAAAGGCTAGCTAAAGAAGGAAAGCCAGGAGAGAGCGGAAGATAGAGCATCCTTACATATACACTGAAGTAATTGTTGGGTTTCTAACAAAAAAGATGGCGCTGTCTGAGGCCAAATTTGGCATCATGAACATTCTGATGAGGCTGAGGAGAAATGCTTACAGTAAGAGATCTAGAGAAATAAATACATTTTTAAATGCTGCTAGCTAATATCTGTTAAATTACTGTTAGCTACAAAAGGCAAAATGAGAACTGCTTCTCCCCAAAACAGGAGTAACAAGAGTAGAGATGTGTCCAGACATGTACAGAGTAGTCAGTACACAGCAAATACGAAAGTCATTTAATTCCTCATGTGAATATGTATTGATTCAGTGTACTGATGTACTAGAAATGCTACTTTGATTAAGTGTGGGATATCAGTCTGTCAGATGAAATGCAGACATTTCAGAGAACTTGTTTTGGATCCTAAATCAACTTCCCAAATACGATATCAAATAGTTGCCTGGCAGTTAATCCATCTTGGCCTGGAATCCTTAGTAATTTTCACGTTTACAAGATTTACCTTCATTCTACTCTCTCTACATGTGCATGAATGCAAATACTTTGCAACTTATAGCAAAAAACTTTCAAACTGTTATAATATTTTTTTTTGAAGTGTGGATTGGTTTTGATAGTACTATTTGACCCTTCCTTTATACCAACATGGACACTTTTCTCCTGACAAGTCCTTGTGGTATGGTAGTGCTTTTTTTCAGAACAGAATGAACTCACTGTGATGTTTCCACTCCAACATTACCGTACCGGCTGACAGCCTCTTGTCCCGGTCTGCCAGGATAACAGATGCAGATCTCCATTTCAGATATACCTGGCAAAAGGTAGCATTATGGTCATAAAATTCCAGCCACGCACATGCTGACCATCCGTCTGCATCTGATTCCACACGTTTGGAAGGAAACAGCATTTCTTTCAAGTGGCAGTGCTATAAAACAATTTTTCAAGTAAAAATGTAATTTATTTCAATTAAATAGAATAACAAGAAAATGCCCTCTGTTAATACTGTAATGCTTATGTAGACATATCACACTTTCTATTTATGGCCATTATAAAATTTATTTGGCAAAATAAATGGGGAAAACTGGTAAAATAGTAGCATTTTATATGGAAAAGTCTGCTAGTTCAGAAAAGCTATTTATCTTCATGTAGGTTATGACAATTATTTCATGCATTTACATTGGGTTATCTGTCATCAAATACATGTTATATTACATTAACTTTAACATTTTTCTTAAGAAGATCCAGTATTTTATTAGATTTTTTTTTCACCTAGTCTCAGTCATGTCAGCAATTCTAAAAAACAGTCTTAAAGTAGTTCTAATAATTGCCAGACTCACTAGATGTAGATCCATTCATTTATGACCAGCTATCCTTGGCCACTGGAAAAATGTGAATGAGTGATCACAAACAGAAACAAAACAAAACAATTCCTTCAGTTTCAAGTAGTAGAATTTGGGAGCAGAAAGACCACAAATACTGTTTGCCGTACATTATGTATTCTGTTTCTATTATACAAAACTCTGCTCTGCTTTATGTAAAACACCCAGGTAATACTATCTGTGACTGCAAAACATTTGTGAACCAACTCTACTAAAAAATGGGTTGCTGATTCTTCTGAATAAGAGCTTTCATAACACATCACATGAAAAGTATCTAGAGCACAGGGGTGGGGGGAAATGAGGTATTGGATCTTGAGAATGGTAATTTGGGAAAGTCAGCTGTCCCACAGTGGCTAGTACTAAATATCTGTGGGAAATCTTACAGGCAAATAAGTAATAGAAATGCAAGTTAAAGTCCTATTATTATCCTAAGTAATATAATTTAAGCATTAGCGCAGTAAAATATTGGAATATTTTAAATGCCTTTCAACTGCCGAAAACAAATTGTCATAGTCATTACCTATTTAGCATTAGAAATCCTATTTATTCATTAAGGTTATTTAATGTTTGTGAAATTATTTGGCTGTCATCTAAGTACTGGAAATTAAAATCATCATCTTTTTCAGAGTCATCCGTTTCATAGAGACCTTCTTCAACTACCAATATACCAAACATTTACCAACCACGGATATCTACACATAGTGAATAAAATGTATAGATGCATACACTCCCTAGAAAGCAGTGCTCCTTTCCAAGCTTCAGGGTTTTGGTACCAAATATATATGGCATGATTAATTAGAGAAGAATTTCTTACATGTTGCAGGAATATCTCAAGAAAATCAATGGCCATAAACGTGAAGAATCTAAGAAGGTAAGCTGAAAGTAAAGAGTAAAAAAAAAAAGCTGCTTCCACTGAAGTGCAGTGAAAACGCAAAACCATTAGCATTATTGAAACAATGGAGAAGCTGTAAGAGTTCCCACAACCAGAATTTCACACCGGAGATCTTACGCAGAAGTCGGTCCATTCCTTCAACCTTAAATACCAAGTTTCCGAAACAGTATTGTGTAGCCACAAGTTTCAGATGCAGTTCCAAAGTATAATATAATGCAAGATGCCTACAGATACTAACTCAGAACCAGGCAATGCTGTTAAAATATCATAATGATTTGCAAACCAGCAAGGTTTTATGAACCAATTCAGATCTCCAATGGTTTTTTTTATGTACTATATATATATTTATACAACAAAAGAAAAATGAAATCAGAACAGCAGCATTAGTCTCTTCAATGTCTGCAGCATACTTATGTTAAGACTTCTGCCTTACTACATCTTAAAATTTTCTGAACATTTGGCAGACTTTCTGAACACTTTGCAAGTGTTCAAAAGCACTTATAATGTTGGGAGTTATCTTCCGTATTGGGGGGGCAGGGGGGGATCACATTATCAGAATTAGATAGATATTTTGCAGCAATTCCCCTAGTCTGCAAATACACATAGAGGCTCATGCTACCTGCCATACAAATATCACATAGTCAATCTCTCATCCCAAGAGGTGAAATTAAATAGAGTCAATGTATAGCACAGACCTGAGTTTGAGTTCCAAAACTCATGTTTTAAATACATAGCAAACCTTACGGTGATTTATATTCAGAGTTCTAGCTACACCGTTCATGAGGATAAAAATCATGTAAGAGCTTCCCAGTCAGCTTTCAGTCAAAGACCCCTTTCCTACGCTCATGAGTGTAAAATACTGAAGAATCTTAAGGATAAATAGAACAAAATATCATATATAACAGAGTTCCATACAAACGGACATTCAGGGAGACAAGTAGTGGCTTATGCTACATGAAAAATAAGGCCTCCATTAGAAAAAAGGCTAGTGACAGGAACTGCCCAAGTGACAACAAAAGGCATGATACAAAAGCCTGCCACTAAGGTAAACATGTACAAACTCTGAGACTCATCACTACTGACTTGTTTTCACTAGATCGCATTGTAGAACATGTAAAGCGTCTCTGAGCGTCCTCTAATTGCTATCGACAATATTATGCTAGTAGGTCCTAGTACAGCATATTCTGCACTACAAAATTACACGCCATTACCAGTCCATTTAAGCATGCCAATTAGATCCATTTAAAAATAAATATATTTAAGGTGTATTGTAAAATGCAGTAATGATTAACTGTGATGCCACTGAGAAAGAGAGTCACTCAAGAATTGAGTCTTTTCTTTAAACAAACTTGGTTTACAAATCCTGTCATTTTTCACTATAGCTGCAAGTTGTCATTCAGGGGAAGCTGTCATTGTACTGACATGCTGCAACATGAGCTCCAGGGTAATTGTACAGATTAGGAAACAAAATATTCACGTCCTATTTGAATGAACGGAAAAATTGTAAGGCAAATTTGTGTTGGTTAACTTAATAGCATAGCTGGTCTTCTGACATATTCCCATGGGAACTGGAAACCAAAAAGTATGCGTTACATGAACTGACTTATTTTGGATACTTCCCATGTTATCACTAAGTCAGAAGCGAGATTTTCACACATAACTCAGTGTCCTTTACAGGGCTTTAATCACTTAAAACGGTGACTGCAAGTTCATACATACCAGTTTCTAAAAACCAGAGAAGGCCATGGATCAGGCACAACAGTGCAGCACCTGAAAACTGAAACATACAGACATCTGTTAAAAAGAAGCAGAAATTACAAATAGAAAAACAGAAGTGTATGAGTAACTGTTGGGGTTTTTTTCATCCAATTCCCTGCAGGTTCCAGAAGGTTTGGCAAAACCAACATTTTCATCAAAACCAAATAATATGCAAGTCTGCTATAAGTACCAATTTTCCTCCAGTTTACTGAATCTTTAGTAAAAACAAACTTAATAAAGATAAGACACCTGAGTTTTCTGCCAAGGTAACAATATCTGTATAAGAATCCCTAGCCTATCTGGAGAAGTCCTGAAAAACATCAGAAAGAAGGCAGAAAGAAGCTTATCCCGCCATGCTAGAAGCTACTAGCAAGGGATTATTCTTCCTCTCTCCTTTTTCATTCACAATGGTGTTCTTGGGAACAGATTTATTTCGTACTTACGGTGTCTAATAACAGCTGTTATGCATTTTTTTCCCCACTATCCTGACACAGTAATGTTATCCTACTTAATTCTGCAACTCTTTCTGACACAAAAATGCACCCACCATAACATTCCTTAATACTGTAACAAACTGGGAGTGACCTAGGACTTCCTGTCTCTTACCAGTGCACATTCCAGCTGATTTAACTCCTCCATAGTACTAATGGATAGAAGTCATTACAATATAATCACTACCAATAATATAAAACCTATAAAACAGAAAATACCCAATTTTAATGCCAAGAATGGCAGACACTTTACCTTTAGAGACAAGCATTTGAAGTAGCCTTCGATTAGAACTGCTCCAGGTTTGCTTTGGGGTTTTTGATTTTTTTCAGTATACTGATATTTCTCAGACACTTTCATAGCTCCATTTCCATCTCATGTCAATTGTTGGGACCCAAACAGCAGCTGAAACAGTTTTGGAAATGTTGTGAATGAACACCTCAACCACAACTCTTATATTATCAAGAATACATAAACTGGAGTTCAGAGTCCTGAATTAAATTCCAACGTCATTCTTTTGGTACCAGAAAGGCAACCTGTTTTCCAGGTCATTTGTACCTGAAGTCAAAAGGCAAGAAACCTTTTTGAACAAATCTAAACTAGATTGTAGGAAAAACAAAATGCTACCGCTTTATCAATCTTTCTCTACTCTGTAGAGTACAACATTAGATTGCCTTTGAAACCCAACATTAACAAATCTCATTCCCACAGAATTACCCTTATCTTCTGCTTGTATTTCCACTGTGCTTCTGTTGCTTTGTTAGACTTGCTGTTTTGTCCATCATGTACCTCCTCATACAGACCACAATGATGGTCAGAAAAACATTATTTTCTTAAAAGAACTTCCCAGTCATTGTTAAACCCTCACACTTATTTCTAAATATATTTGACTGGGAGGTAAAGGGAGGGAGACACTAAAAGAATAACAGCCTTGTCCACAATTCCTATTTCCTTCTAAGATTAACAAAGACTCATTTTAAGCAAACTTCTTTTTTAGTGACTGGTTATTTTCTAACACAGATGCTACACATAACTAGAAATGTTCATTTGTTTGTTGTGCAAGATTTTTAAGCGTAAAAAAATTAGATGTTTCTACCAGTCACCTTCTTCTCCCTAAGTATCCTTTAAGATAGAGCCTAAAAAGTCAGACGCTTACTAGATACCCAGCTTCCAATATAAAGTTCCCTGAGGTCCCCATAAATTGTCCTTTTTACATCTAAACCATCATGTGTATGCAGGTCAGTGCAGTGAGCCTGGTGAACTGGTTTATATTTAAAAAAAAAAAAAGAAAAAAGAAAAAAAAAGGAGTGTGGGTGGGGAGGGAAAAACAAACAAAGAACCTACTACATTGGAAGAAACTCATTTAGGCAGAGTTCATGACGTTGCAGTTGAGAGCGCAGAATTCAAGGTTGTGCAGCAGACACCCCACCCACCCCCCACCACTGCGATGTCGCCTCATGCATCTTCAGAGACACTGTCCAAGATGCAGTAGATCTTCTCATTAACAGAAGTCTTTTCTTGAGTGGATGGATGGAAACAGAGAAAAAAACCAATTTGGATAAAGTTACGAGCTTTTACTTTATCTGAAATTTAAAGAAAAAAAACGAACCACAACACCACACCAAATGCAACCAAAAACTTGTAGTGATTTGGTCTAGCTTACTATGAATGAGTAACACAAGCGAAAAATGCAGGAAACTAGAAAGGATTCTTAAGTATCAAAATCTTAATGGAAGCAGGAAAGTTGGGGGGTGGAAGGCAGGGATAACGACACCAGTCCGTTAGAAAACAGAGAGGAAAAACGAACACTAATAACATTAAACCAAAAGTCTATGTATGTAACGTCATAGGAAAACCTAACTGTAAGAAGAAGTATTAAAACTACTGAAGTGCTAAACCAAGATATTTAGAAAACAGAGCAAATGCTAATTATAAATGGATTAGTTGATCCTTTCTTATGGGTGGGGAATAAATTGGATGACTTCTGAAAAGCTTACTTCAGCCAGATTTTTCTATGATCTGCATTTGCTATATCACAAAAAGTGGTACTTAAAAGAAAGTTTACTTGTATTAAGAATTAAAAGCTTATGTCTCTTATTTAGGCAAACACCCTAGTAGTTCAATTGGCATTAAAGTATTTGTTTATTCAGTCTCATTACCTATTCTGTAAGTTTTTATAACCTCCTAAAACATGAAGCAGCACACTGTATAATAGTTTTTCCAGTTTTCTCTCAAAATCCTTCTCAAACAGTAGCTTAATCTCTTTAAACACTTGTCCAACATTCCCTACACGCACTGACACCATGGAATGTCTTCCAATAATAAAGAAAAATAACAGCATGGTATTTATTTTATTTTTCATTTCTCTTGAGCTGTAAGTCATACTTGTAAGATAACGATTACTTCATGAATGATTAACCCATCATGTAATTTAGACAGATAAAAGACACAAATTTTGAGTTGTTTATTCTGCATTTTCACTGCCAAAACAGAAGGATGGCTTTCTTTTGCAATTTCATGCTGATTACATCCTGTATGAATATAAAAATCTTAATCAGTGGGACTAGCCTAAATATTTCTAAAGACACAAGCCACAGAGGAATATGTCAGCCTATTCTTTCAATAACAAAATGAAATAAAGCAAGGAAATAAGCTGGAATAAGCATACCATAAGTATTTTTCCAAGGACATACTCTTTCTTGTTTGTTACACAAATTGACTGATAGGCATAAAGTGGGTGAGCAGTAGGAAGCCCAGTCTGGTTCCTCTTTGATTTTCTGAGATTATTTTGCTCTTACTGGAACAGCTGAAGTGAACATACAGGGGTTTTTTGTTTGCTTCACAAATGAAAGCTTGTATTTCCCTTGACTTTCTCTATAACAGAGCATACAATCAAGCTCAAGCTGTGGACAACGCTTTTCCTCGCTACTGCAGTCATTACCAGGAACAATACTGACAATCAGATACAGCTACACAATCCAGGACTGTAACTCCTGGCTAAATCCACATATGAATTTGTATTAGATATAATCCAGTGATAAAAGGCCATATTTGAAAAAGGACCATTTGGATGAGTTTCTCATCTACATTTAAAACACAGCAGAAAGAAATCCAAGAGATCATTTAAAATAAAAAAAAAAAAGGCACATTCAAACTGGGAACATCTCAACATTGGGAAGACTTACAATTCAAAATTCAAATTTAACAAACATACCAACCTAAACCAGCCTTTTTTGAAAAAGAACTGCACTTTAAGGTCACATAAAACTTCTAAAATATAGTGTAATAAATAGAGAACTACCCTGAAATCCATACAACTCAGATTTTATGCAGACTGCACTCAAAAATGAGTTAGGCTTTCTGTATATTGCTTGGGAAACCATCATTATGTCAATAGTGGTACTGTATAATTTTGGTACGTACTGCTGAAAATTGCTACATAATGTAAAAATAATAAAAAAAAAATAATTACACAAAAGTTTTGCATTCACCAGGGTCAGGGGAAATGCTTTATTGTGTAGGAAGTTCATTTCATGTGAGCTTCCCCTTAATTCCTTCTGCATTTTCTGTATTTTATCTGTCCTGCTGGTTTTACTAGGAATTACAAAAAAATAACTTGTCACTTACACGCAGGGACCCTAACATGTAGGAACAAAGACGGACTCAAGTGAAGCAACCTGGGGCAATGTGAATGCACTGGAATGTAGTGATTACAATAGGAGGAGTTTCAAAATATTTTAAACAATCTTTATCTTTCAGAGGTCAGACTAAGAGCAAACAAGACTAGGCACAAAGTAAAAAGTTCTACGCATGGCTTCTCCTCCTCTTCCATTTGCTTACTGCAAAACAGTGTTACTTCACCTTTTTAATGTAAATTTGTGTCACTTTCTTCTATTGCAGGGGGTGCGTGTTTGTTCTTCTACAATTATTGTGGTCAAAGTTCCAGATGAAACTAAAGATCAGAAGTTAACTAAGCGCAGAAGTAAATATATTTGGCTATAGCCCTGTTTAAGCACTACTGACTTCTTCCCGCTTGCTTCTATTTAAACATGGAGGAACGACTCCTTAAAAAAAAAAGGGGGGG
>VWZL01003432.1:5226-20919 GCA_013396915.1 Stercorarius parasiticus | reverse complement strand
CCCGAGGTGTTTTCCTCCTTCCCGGTATAACGGCAACGGGCGAGAAGGCGTCAAACAAAGCGTAAGAGAGCGTCGAAACTGTTAATGTCGTTAAGGTTCGCTCAATGGCGTGTGGGAAGAGATTTGTGAGGGGAAAAAGCCCCTTCTCTTTCATCAAAGCACCAAACGGCATCGGAGTCGTGAGCGTCAGGGTGCTCTCCCAGCTCTTACCTGTTTTTTACATCTCTTTAAACTACAAAAGGAGGTTGGCGGAGGTGGAAATCAAAAGAAAGTCACACAAATGGAAGTTTAACGGGTTAATATCGGTTGTTTAAAGCCCCTCGATGAGGCTTAGTTGGATGTGAGATGGCGGCACGTGGGTAAGCGCTCGCTAAGGTTCGCTCGCTGGCGTGTGGGAAGTCATTTGTGGGGGGAAAAAACCCTCCTTCATCAAAGCACCAAACGGCGTTGAGTTTGTGAGCGTCCGGGCGCTCTCCCAGCTCCTGCTCATTTTTTACGTCTCTTTAAACTAGGAAACGAGGCTGGTGGAGGTGGAAATTGAAAGAAAGTCACCCAAATTGGAGTTTAACGCGTGAATGTCTGTTGTTTAAAGGCTCTCGATGAGGTTTATCTGGATGCGAGATGGTGGCACATGGGTAAGGGCTCGCGGATCTGAGCCCAAAGCAGCCCGACAGCCCGGATCCTCTCCCCCCTCACTGGTTTTTGAGCCCTCCATCCTCTTCCCACCTTGAATTCCCACTTCGCTTCGCTTATATTCACAGTCAGGGATGCCAGTGTCCCACGAGGGCGATTTTTAACTCGCTGTTGAAAACGCTTCCTTGGTTTTTATAACATAATTGTGACTGCGGCAGGATTTTATAAATAATAACAGCAGCGATGCCGTTTTTGCGTGTGTTTTATCAAGCTCCTAATACCTCGCATGTCGCTTTTTCTGCAGAGATCATTCGTAATTCATCCCGACATCGTGTTGATACAGACCCGTTGACAAGTTGCTCTTTTCAGGTTCCCTCTGTCTCTGCTTTCAGTGTGGTGGAGATCTGATGCCCGGCATCTCTTTCATCGTGCTTTTAAATGTTTTTTAAGTGTTTTACCTGTTTTTCGGGCATAAGAATGAGGTGAGAGACTGCAATGGGATTAAAAACACCTTAAATGTGTGTTGAATCATCCTCTACAAGAGCTGGTTTCGCTCTACCGACAACTGAGCGAGTCTGGATAAACAACTCGGAAGAGTTTAGGCAGCTAAAAGTTATTCCTGAGAAAGATTTCATTGGATTCGTGACATTAATGAGCTGCCCAAGTGCTGGGACATTCCCTTCGTCTCGCAGAACTGTTAATAAATTAAAACCACCGAGCATGTTGCAGCTTTAGAGAAGTTTTGTTGTGGATTTTTACCATTGTATAGTATAAAAATGAAGGTGTTGCAGTTCTTTGGGGTTTTAGAAATAAACCTCAGGTGTAGCCAGCTCACCTTATAACCAGCCCCTTTATTTTTAATTCTCTGCACGTTGAGAATCGTATGGTTCCACCCAGGTGGGTTTTGGGGAAGAGCATCCTTTACAGTCGAGCCTTGCATAGGAGTGTGTGATAATAGATTTAATTTAAATACTTCATGATTCCAGCAGAAGACAAAGTTTATTCTTTCCGGATAAAGTCCTTTGTTGAAATCAGCGGGAGAACCTCAGACCTCTGCTTCCAGAAGGAATTGGCCCCGGCTTTTTGTCTGCGGGTGTTAAACTTAGTTTCTCAGCGCTTCACGTAAACTGAATGATGTAAATCTCTCAACATTGCTCTGTCAGCTCCGGATTCGTGCTCTGCTTTCTCCATGTGTGGGAAAAAATTATTCCTAAGCTTTTTCCCCAGCTCAGAGCACGCTGTATTGGGAATAAACTGGGAACCAGGACACACGGCACACACGGGTCGGTAAAATTCACTGCTTGGTCCCTTCTGAGTTGTTCATTTCCTGCTCTGTGCTTTATTTCATGTTTATTTTCCCAAGAGAAGGTGATGATGATTTATTCTGCTGATTTTTTTCCCTCCTGGGGATATTTACAGACTTGCTGTGCTGCTGCAGAGCTGACGATACAACCCCTGCTCAGCGGTGCCGAGTCATTAATACCTGAGTGTCTCATCTTGTGGGATTTTTTTTTTCCTTGTATTTAGTTTCAAAATTAGATGTTGAACTCTTTAATTACCACGTTCTTAGGTTGTCGTGAAAGCTTGAGGTCTTTGCTTAACCCAGATTTCTTCATTCCTTGAAAGAATATGATAATCGTGGTAATACGTGTATGAATATAACCGGCCCTACGTCTCAGCAAGCCAGACTCCAACATGTACGCACGGAAAATAAAAGCTGGGGAGCTTTATCCTGTAGAACCTGGAGGTACAAAGAGGTGGGATTCTCTGTGCCTGAAAAACTCTGCCTTTTGGGCTGAGCAGCCTCCCTTTTCCTCGAGGTTTTGTGCTGGGGCCAGGCTATTTTTGCCTCCTGAATTACCGTACCCAAGGTTTTATCAAAGACGGCTTAAAAATCGAAGGCGAGGAGCTTGCTTTTAATCCGCCGTCTGCCTGCGGTGAAAAACGCAAGGGCTGCTGCATCCCCAGATGAGAAACGGAGCGACCTGCCTGGAGAAAAGCTTCCCTGTGCTTCCTTCACTTTCTCTTCCCGCTTTTCTCCAGCCGGGAGCTCAGCACGCACTGGGACAATGCCTGGGACAACCAGGGGTTCGGTGTCACTCGCTGTCACTCGAAGCGATGGCCTGCGCTCAGCAGTTTGGTTTCAAGAGGTGAGAGAAGGTGCTGGAGGAGGCAGCGTTAAAATTGAGCTGTGGATTTAAAATCAAGCTTTGGGGTCTGCAGTCGATGGATCCGAGGTTTATGCTTCATTTCCATGCTCTGTCTTGACCCGATGCTTCTCATCGGCACCTGGAAAACCCCATCCTGGCTTTATCCAGCTGGAAAACGAAGCTGAACGGTGAGGATTTGACCTAAAACCGCCAACAGTGGGAAAAGGAACCGATCTGGTAATAAAACTGCGATTTGTAAAGGTGTTTGCGCTTCGCAATTCCTGTTTTGCTGTTGCTGCGGTTTCCGTAGGAGTTCAAAAGTACGTCGGTGACCATTTCACCCGCGATTTCTGTAGGTTTTGCGTCCTTAAAGTGGTTGCCCATGAAGAAAATAAAAGTTGTTAAGAGGGAGAGGTGTCCTGGATGTCCTTGGTGGGTGTTAGAGGGCTTTGCACAGGGGGTGCAGGAGAAGGGGTTTGTGAAATTGGAGGCTGTCTGGAAAAGGAAATGTTTTGCCAAATTGGGGGTTGCTGCCAAAAAAGAGAACTTTTTGGAAAATTGGGGGCTGCCTCCAAAAAATAAAAGCTTTGACGAAGTGGGGGCCGTCTCAAAAAATGAGGAAAGTTTTTGGAAAATTGGGGGCCGCCTCCCAAGAATAGAAAAGCTTGGCAAAATTGGAGGCCGCTGCGAAAAATAGAAAAGCTTTGCAAAGTTGGGGGCTGCCAGCAAAAACAGAAAAGCTTGGCAAAATTTGGGGCTGCCTCTAAAAATAAAAAAGTTTGGCAAAATTGTGGGCTGCCTCAAAAAAAAATACAGAATTTTGGCAAAATTAGGGGGCCCCCTACAAAAATAGAAAAGTTTGACAAAATCAGGGGCCCCTTCAAAAACATAAAAGTTTGGCAAAATTGGGGGCCCCCTCCGAAAATATAAAAGCTCTGCAAAATCGGGGTTTGCCTCCAAAAATAGAGAAGTTTGGCAAAATCATGGGCTGCCTCAAAGAAATACAGAAGTTTTGCAAAATTGGGGGCCCCTTCCAAAAACAAAAGCTTTGCAAAATCGGGAGCTGCCACCAAAAATAGAAAAGTTTGGCAAAATCGGGTCTCCCTCCAAAAATATATAAAAGCTTGGCAAAATTGGGGACCCACTTCAAAAATAAAAAAGCTTGGCAAAATTGGAGGTTATCTGAAGAAAATAGAAAAGTTTGGCAAAATCGTGGGCTGCCTCCAAAAATCCAGAAGTTTTGCAAACTTGGGGCCGCCTCTGAAAATAGAAAAGTTTGGCAAAATCAGGAGCCACCTCCAAAAAGTAAAAGTTTTTGCAGAATCGGGGGCTTTCTCTAAAAAAATAAATGCTTTTCAAAATTGGGGGCTGATTCCAAAATTAGAAAAGCTTTGCAAAATTGGGGGCCACCTCCAAAAATGTAGGAATTTTGCAAAATTGGTGTCTAAGGTGCAGAAAAGCAACTTAAACCTTAAAAGAAGGAGGAAGGAAGTGTGCGTGTCTGTGAGTTTTTGGCTTGTGCAGGCTCTTCCTCAGGCGGGGAGCGTTTGGAGGAAGAGGAGGTTGCTAAAGGGAAGGGAAACTGCAGATCTGGGGGGGACGGACGGACGGACACAAAGCCAAGGCCAGAGCAGAAGTGGGGAGAACTTTGGGGTAAAACAGCGGGCGTCGAAATAATTCGGATCCGTAGGAAGCTGGGTGTCAGTAGTTCAGCTTGTGAACCAACTTACTCTTCTGATCAGAATAATAAATAAAGATTAAAAAAATTGTATTCCTGCAAGGAGTTGGCAGCCAAGACACTGGGAAATGTTTGCAGCAAAACGCCCAGCGTGTTGCTTTTGATTTCGAAATTTAACGTGGATGATCTCAAGGTTTCTTTGCAGCACGGAGCTTATTTATCCCATGCCGTTTGCGCGGATGAAGGCGTTTGCTGCTGTGCCGGGGATGCTGTTTCCACCCTGGAAACTTTGGAAGAGGTTTAAAATGATGATTTATTTTGGCGAGAAAAACAAATGGCTGCTGTGAAATAAAAGAGCCGGTGGGGTCGCGGCGGGAGCTCCTGCGAGTCGTGACCCTTTGTCGCTTCTTCCACCTTCATCCTGTCACCGTTTCAGAGCAAGAGACCAGACTGAAGCCGCAGATCTTGCAATTAGTGCTGAAAAGTGGAGGGAACTCTCTTTATTTTATTGGCTCACATAATTGCAGTGCTCAGCGTTGGATCCCGTACGAGGACATCCGATATTCCCTAGGAAAAAGAACGTGTCACACAACTGAAATGCCCATTCTTGATGCCGGTTTGGTTCTTCGGATGATTTATCCCACAAATTTTTTCCTGTCTAAACGTAGCTTTGCACCGTTGTTATATGAAGCACCTCTTAAAACTAATTTCTTTTTCAAAACACAGTGATTTTTTTTTTTTTATTAATTCAAAACATCTTGGGCATTTTTTGGGTGAAACAACCTGAAATAAAGCATCGGGCGGGCTTAGAATTGTCTAGGTTGGAAGGATCCTTTCAGATCATCTAGTCCGTGCTTCGGGCATGTTTCCCACACCATAACAAGTGGAAGTAATTAAAGACTTTATTGTTTTTTAGGGTTAATTAAGGGAAGGAATGAACGCCATGATCACAGCAGAGACAATCCTGCTAATAGCTCCATTCTTTTTCTTGCAGGCTATGGAACCTGGAATACTGGGGCCACCAACACTCAAGGTGAGTTTTGTATAGCTAAAAATAGATCTGAGGAATTGCATTTTTAGAATAAAAATGATTTTTTTTCTTCTTTCTAGCCAGAAAAAATGTAATATAGAATCAGCTTTTGCAGCCTTCCTTCTCCTCTACCTGTTTTTAGCAACTTTGTACTTGGTTTTTGGTAAAAGCTTCCTCCGTGATACCCTGGTACACTCTGATTCCCAGTCGGATACTGGAGGAACTGGTCACAACCTTGTGTGTGATTAATTAACATGCTTTGCTTTATCTCCTGAGGTTTATTAGTGCCGCAAAACGAAGTGTGTCCTGGGGTGGTTGGGAGTTTGGGCTCTCTCCTTTGAACCCCTTTCCAGTCTAAACAGTAGGATTCTCCCGAAAGTGAGAGTTTTAACGAATGTGTTTGCTTTTGCTGTGCTTTGCTTCTTGAGGAGTTACAATGGAATCGTTTGAGTTGTTTTTCAAGGGCAAATATATGAAAATGTTTCAAGAAATGTTTCAAAACTATTTATATTATCCATTTCATTTTCATAATGAGCTCTTGGAAATCCCAGCTGCTTGCTTTCCTGTTCTGTGCAAAAGTATCCGTCGTTTTACCACCTGAACTATAAATATTTAGTCTCTGAACTTTTAACTTTGTTGCTTTTAGAGCTGAAACTCTCTTTTCTTTTTGTCCCGCTCAGGTACCTACGCGACGAATGCGACGAGCTGGCAAGGTACGTTCTAAAAAACCTCATTTGTCTCCGGGCTTTGGGGTGTCCTGCTCAGTCTCTCGAGCTGGCTGCGGCGAGCAGCGCTGTTTTCCTGCTCATAAACTGTCTCCCCTTGGAATTGCATGTGAAATATGCAACTTCGTGCTTTTAAACGGCTGATTCTTTTCTTTATTTTTACCTTGCTCCGTGATTGCGGCTTTCGCTCTTGCCAAGGGAGCAGCTCTGTCCTGATGACTGGCAGCCATCTGTTCCTTAAAGCAGAAAAAATTGGCTCGCGGATGAGAAAAGTTCATTTATTTTACGTCTCCAGTTCTCGTTTGATCTGGGACAGCCAGATGTGTGTATTAATAAATTGATTTTAATGAGATTATATCGTTTGCCCCTCAAAACCCAAGGTTTGCTCTTGTATTTTTGGCAGCTTGATGGTAAGCAAATACAGTTCTCTACGTGCAAGCTGGCGCTTCCTCAATAAAACACGATTTGCTTTCGCTAATAAACTTTTCCTCTCGGAGCAATTAGTTAATTGGCCTTGACTTGGATCGTTTGGCTGTTTTAAGCCGGTCTTAACGCATTCCGAAGCAAAAGCCCGAGATTCCGTTATAAAATACTATTTCTTTGGTCCTCGCAATATAAAATTGAAGGCTGTGTGTTGGGCTGTGGATTCAAACCTCCCGGCTCAAGCTGTTGGTGAAAATAAGGGTTGTTTTTTTTCCTTCTATTATTCCTCTTTTTTGTAAAACCTGGGCGCTGTGTGGAGGGCTTTTAGGGTTAGGTAACAAGAATCTTTGATATTTCTCACTTTAGGAAAACAGTTTTTCTTGAAAGGAGGTAAAACCCAGCTGCAGCCCTGCGTGTAGGATCCATTCGCATCTAAACTCTTCCTCCAGGTACCCACGTCTTTACAATATTGTATTAAAATCCATTGTATTTTCCTTTCCTTCCAGGCTATGAAGGCTACGACTATTACAACACCCAAACCACCGCCGCTAACACAGCAGCCACCTACAACTATGCCGCTGCCACTTCCAGCAGCTGGGAAACCCCCAAAACCTCGGATCTGAGCATGAACACCGACGTGGGCGCCGCGATGCCCGTCGCCTCCTACGGCACCGAGACCTCGGCTAACGAGAACTCGGATTCCATCATTGCCAAAATCAACCAGCGGCTGGATATGCTGTCGAAGGAGGGCAGCGGCGGGACAGGGGAGGGGATGGAAGATCAGGAAAGGTGACTGGTCCGCTTCTTTTTTATTTTTAATCGCATAAAAAATAATGGCTTTTAATCACTCTAGCTTCAGATTAAGCTGTTCTGATTGCGCAGGCACCATCCAGCTTTTGCTCCTTGGAAAATAAACTTCGCGGCTTATTTTTTCCCTGCCCCAATATGCGTGTGCACACATGCACATACATATTTTATAGATATACAGAGAGAGATCTATAAAGCTATATATAGAGAGAGATATAGATCTATAGATAGATACATAGAGGGATGTAGATATATCTAGAGGTATACATATATACATGAGAGAGATACAGATATGTGTGTATAGAGAGAGATATATCTCGTAAATATATCATACTTGATGTACACATCAAAACCAGCTTCCATTCTCAGTTCAGTTCCTAGATTTTGCCAAAGGTTTTTTTTGTTTCTAGTTTTTAGGTTTCTTAAAGTATTTTTTCCCCCTCTGCGTCCCTTTTTCGGCATGGCTTCCCAGTGATTACGGTGGTTTTCTAATCCCGCTGGGTTAAATCCTGCCAGTCTGGAGAGTTTCGTATCACTGCGTGTTTTGCTGCTGAAACAATATACAGATCTTGGCGAGAGTTACTGAATCAGTGAAGTTTTNGTCCTTTTTTTTTTTTTTTTTTTCCCATTTGGTGCTCGCTGCTGTGGCCAGATGAGATGCTGAGGGGTTTATCTGCGTTAATTCACACCCGGAGGCGCAGCGAAGAGGCAACGAGAAGCAGATTTTTTACCTGGGGAAGCTTTTGGGATCTGCTTTTCCACTGGCAAAACAGAGTGGTTTAGTGCTGTAGAGTTAGTAAGATTTGACATCTCTGAAGGATTTCTGGTCAGATAATCGTGCAGAAAATCACAGTTCTTTGATAGGTATTTATTTTCTCTGAAATTTAGGAAAAGGTGGAGCGGGATACAGGAAGTGATGGGTTTAAAAATATTTTTATCCCATTTTTCTGGCTGAAACCACTCAGGTTGTGATAAAAATGGATGCAAACGCCTGTCTGATGTGTGGGGATGTTATTCAACTGCTGACCGTTGTCTCTTCCTGCGCAGCTCGTTCAGATTTGAATCTTTCGAATCCTACGACTCGAGGTCTTCCATGAACGACCGCGACATGTACCGATCCGGCTACGATTACGGAGAAGTCGGAACCGATCGCAATGATTCCTTCGGCAGCCAATTCGACAACCGCCGGGATCAATCGCGCAACCGAGGCAACAACTACGGCCTCGTGCGGGGCCGGGCTCAAAACCGCGTTCAGAATCGTGGGCGTCTGAACGCTTTCAACCGCGCCGACCACTTCATGCCCTCCTCCAGCTCCGAGCGCCTCTCGGCTCGTTGGAACGAGTTGAACTACATGGGTGGGCGCGGGATGGGGGGGGCCGGATCCAACAGGCTCCCATCCCTCTTTTCCCAAGCCCTCGTTCCCGATTACGGCGACTACAGCGATTATGGTGACTACGGCGATTATGGCGACTATGGGGATTACGGCGATTACGGCGACTACGGGGATTACGGTGACTACGGAGACTATGACTATGGCATGATGGGGATGTCGGGCATGGGAATGGGACGGTATGGGAATATGCCGTACGGAATGGGGAGGCAACGGAACAGAGACAGGATGGGTACGGTGCCCTGGCACATGAACACGCTCATGGTAAGTCATCACTGTCGGGGGTTTTTTCTTGTGAAAATTGCTTTTTTTGCTTGCCACGGTGGGTAGGCTTTGTTGTTTGGCTGTGTGGAGAAACACCCGTCTTCATTCCCGTTGCTCCCACCACGGAATAATTTAAATTTGGGCAGAGCAGGGTGTCACCACGCTTGTATCTACCCATTTGCACATAAAATAGTGCTCTGAATGCTTTCCTCATCCCAAATCCTCGCTCTAGTGGCTCTAACCCAGCTATAAAATCCTTTTATAGCCAAAAATCAGTCTGCAGGATCACAAGAATTTAAACTTTTTGAGACGATGTAGCAGATGGGTGGAATAATTTGATTTTTTTTTTAAGCTTTTTTGGGGCCTCGAGTTGATTGATTCAACTGATTTCTTCCCGCTTTAGCCCAAGAGAAGAGGTTTCCGAAACCGTTCGGGTGGGCGATCGGACAGCGAGGGAGGAGGACGCAAACGCAAACAGTCGCAAAGCGGCGACGAGCCTGACAGCAAACAGGCCAAGACCGACAGCGAGGGAGACGACACCGAGAACGGTACGAGCTCTCTTCCCCCGCTAATATTGACCGTTTTCCCCGTTTTTCAGTGTTTTCTCTCTCAGCTGACTGACAGCTGTTACGTTTCAAAGCTGTGGTTTTTTTTCAGTTGTCAGCATTTTTATAATACGCCTTCAAGGGCACAAGCTTTATATTCTGTGTGTTTTATGGGACAAAATTTAATGCCCGAGGTGAGCGTTGAGAGATTCAGGACGGAGTTTGCAGCAGACGCTGACGGGCAAAGAGAAACCAGTGAGCCATTTGCCATTTTCACTGGAATTTCGAGGCGTTATCGCAGTATTTGGTGATTTATTAAGGGCCCCTTGGAGTGTTAAGTGGGAGAAAAGACACACACACCTCCCCCCCTCCCCCGACACCAGCTAAGTGTTTTTTCTTTTGTGCAGCAGATGAGGGCGAAGGAGAGGAAAAATCAGGAGATGAAGCTGACAAAGGTGTAAGTAACTTATTTTTTTATCCGTCTTTGTGGCAACTATGGGAATATTTAAGCGCTTGAGCAATTTTCTCTGCTTTTTTGACTGTGCTGAGGGTCAGAATATTTAAAATTGCCCAGAAACAGCGTTTTGAGCCCGTTTATTGTGAAAGTATTTGCCCCTCGTAATTTCCCCGTGCCCTTCAGCGGGGATTACAGGCAGATTCGCTTGCACTCAGGTGCCTGAAAAGCGCTGGTAGTGGAAAGGTTAGGGTCCTGCGCCTGTACTTCTGCTGCTGGCGAGGCTCGTTAGGGCTAAACGCCAATTAGTGGTTGATTTCTTTCCTGGGCGGTTGGTTTGCCAGGGGTTGGACGAGGGTCATTGCCATTTGTCTCGCCTGTCACCTTTGGTGTTCCTCGAAGTGGCGACTCAGCTGCCGAGGATTTAAATGTTGATAGTGAGAAGTGCTCCTTAGCCAGGATCTATGGAAAACTACATGATTTTATAAACATTTATAAAAATAGACATTTAATCCCCAAATAGCACAACCCTTCGCCCACTCTGCGGTCTGGCTGGGTGGACTGAAACCTCCAAATCTCCGTAAATAACACCGGCGTCTTCTTGTGTTTCTCTTTTCCAGGAGTTTGGGGCGATTTGGCGGAGGAAGGTGGGGTGTTACTCCCCCTCACGCAGTCCTGGCCTAATCCTACTCCGAGTCCATCTGCTTCGCCTGAGGGCGCTATCGAGAACTTCATTTTTGGGGGGCTCAAAAGCTGATGCAGCTCCTGCTGCCACCAGTAAACCAGTCCAGGGCTGCGGTGCTGCCCATCGTGGCACAGAGGTGCCGTGCTGGTTAGCAGGACAGTACCAAAACGGTTTCATTTCTTCTGGGTTTCTTGGCGCGGACATCTGTTGTCTGTATGAAGGGATATTGGATATTAATTTATCTTCCTGCCTTGTTTGGAGGACGGCGGTGAAGACGTGCCCGTCTCGCAACAGGGCAGAGCAAAAATACCATAAACTAAATAATTTTCAGCAGAGGCTTCAGTCACTGGGCTAAACCCCGATTTACTTATTTTTTTCAAATAGATGGGAATGTATCAAGGTATGTGGGAAGACTAATTTAAAAACCGTATGGTCTAAAGTAGCTGAAACCACTTCAGTTTGTTTGGGATTGTACTTTTTTGGTAAAGACACGTCAGCCCCCAGCACATTGAGCCTCCTGCGTTAGAGTGACTTGGGAAAAGCCACATGTAGGACTTCCGTTGCTGCTTTTAGGTTGTTTTCAGGATTAAAACTGAGGTGTCGTTGGATGTTAAAATTCTCTTTAAGCCTCCTTCTGATGCCCGGGGTCTGGTCTCCAGGCTCCTTTACCTGAAAACGTTACGGGTGAATTTTTGCCTGACTTCGGTGATAAACCGCTGACTCGGAGCTTTGTACCCCGAAACGCTGCAGAGATGAGGTCAGCTGAATCGTTAGTTCTTTTTCACTTTCCCAGTAATTATCAAGGAATTTTCCAATAATTATCAAAAGATTATTGGGAAGGCAGCACAAGGATTATACCCAAAACCGTCCTGAGGAGGCAGAACACCGCCAGCATCTCTGCTGTCTTGTGTAGTTTAACCTTATTGAGGAGCTTTTTCAGCCTTGCGAAAAATACAGGGGAGAAAATGAGGCTTTGGGGAGCAGCAGCAGCTCCTCCCAAGGAAGGGAGATGGAGAGGTGTCTCTGCGGCGTCGTAAAAGTCGGGATTCTTCCCACTCTTGCCTCTAACAGACTTTGAGCTGCTGTGGGAAGTTCAGGGAGCGGGAGGAGAGGAGGGTCTGGGTTTTACAGTAACCGCTGGACACCTTGGAAAGAAGCTGCCGCTTCCCCGCGGTCGGAAGCTGGTTTGGGAGAGGGAGAACTTCCCGAGACCGAAACAAGTTGTGACTTCCCCAAGCTGAGAGTAAAGAGAAGACCAAGGGATTTGGGTCCCAAAACACCTCGGCCAGCAAAGTGGGTGATTGCGAGCACGACAGCTCTGATTTTATTTCTGTTTTTTCCTCCTTTTAGCATCTGGAGATGGCTGTGAAGATGACGACGAGGAGGTGAAAAAGAAGAGGGAGAAGCAGCGGAGGAGGGACCGGATGCGCGATCGTGCTATGGACAGGTCAGGGAAGCGATTCGACAGTCCCTTCCCAGCACTTTGGGGAATAATACTGACCGAGGATGTTCCTCCGCAAATGCGGGAGAAATCTGCTGGGGGGGGTCGTATTTTGGGACTCTGCGTTCTGATTGCAGCACTTCTTTTTCCCCCCTTTTTGTGTGTTTAATGACTGCTCTAAGATGAGGAGCATCACGTGGTGGTTAATACGCAGCTCAGCGTAGAGTTACAAACTCAGAAGGGTGTTTTAAGTGGCTGATAACATGCAGCCTTGCTTTTAAAATAATGTAATAAGAGATATAAAGACAGACTGAGCAGCACAGGCGGCATCAGTATTTCTGTATCTCAGGCCTTTCCCACAGCGGGGAGAGTTTTATCGTATCAAAGATTGCTGATTCACCTCCTGCCCTAGGAATTTCCCCAGTTGCTTTTAAACTCATGTAGCCTCCACTCCCATAGCATAAATTTTTGAGATTATTTTTTAATTCGTGCAGGTTCTCCAGCGATTGTAAAAATCCAAAGTGAAATTGTGTGGGGTGGAAAAAAACTAAGAAGTACAAAACTACAACGGGGGCAGTGACGGTCGTGATCTTCTTGATGTTCTCGTTAGTTAAGCTGAGCTTGTTCCTCATTTGCCACACGGTTGCTCTGTTTAGAATCCAGTTTGCCTGTTCCGTCTGCAAGTTCCGCAGTTTTGAGGAAGAGGAAATACAGAAACACCTTCAGAGCAAGTTTCACAAAGAGACTTTGCGATACATCGGTACCAAACTCCCGGATAAAACGGTGGAGTTTCTGCAGGTAGGCGGCTTGCCTGTGTTAGCTCTGCCCTTCCCTGCATCCATGCGGGGGTGCCCCGGCTTAATTTGGGGGGCCCAGGCTTAGATAGGGACTGGAAGGGGGTTACAAATTCATCCGCATACAGCCCCCGGCTCGGCTAGCTCACGTCACCGCTTGTTAACGCATCACCCGATGACGTCACTTCGCATGACACAATTTCTCCTGGATTTTCACGTTGGAAGGGAAAATTAATTGTATGAATTTGAATAGAAAACCCAGAAATTATTATTCCAGAGACGGTCTTTGCCATCTACGCATCTAGAGACGAGGAAGGCGAGATAAAGACTGGGGTGTTTTACTTTCCGAATGAGCAGTGGTTGCATTTTGGGGGCGTTTTTCAAGGATTTGGGGGTCTCCCGCGAGGAATCTGATGGTGATATGGGAGCGGGCTTCTGTCTGGCTCCCATTTGGATCTTTCCGGCTCTTCCTCTGGTCGAAATGACAGGGAGCGGGGAGGGGAAAACACCCGCCTTGTCTAGTGAATTCACCAACCCTGGGGTTTTTCTCTGGAGAGCTTGTTTCCCTTTGGAGCCGCTCGACCGTCTTGGTGCCTGGTGAGGTGGAGGGTGAATTTTGTCCCTTCCCTCCAGGAGTACATCGTCAACAGGAATAAGAAAATCGAGAAGCGACGCCAGGAGCTGACGGAGAAAGAGGGCACAAAACAGAAACCGGATCCTTTTAAGGGTAAGTGGCCGTTCTGCGTCCGGAGATGAAGCGAGTGTGCAAGAAAACAAAGAAATGTCGCTCCCAAAGAGATACAGTGGCACAAATACGAAGGATTTGTGTGCCAGCCTCAGGTTTTGGGTGTTCTGGTGCGAACTTGGCGTAATAAATGGCCTTGGTGGGGAAGGGGGAATGTCCATCCTCGCCGCAGTTTCTCGAGCGGGAGATTCATGAGGCTGGTGCGGTGTCAGAGATACTGAAACCAGTTAAACAGAGAAAAACTCCCAGGAATTGTTGATTTTCGTGGCCGGTTAATGCAGCTGGATCCTGTGGTTGATTTTAATGTTAAAAGAAAGCAGCGAAGTTGATCGTTGTGGCAACGTGCCTGTCCCCGATAGAGCCTGCGACACGCAGCCGCGTCGGTATGGGGAGCGATGAGTGGGGTTTAATTAAGCCACCGTCGGCTCCAAAATCTTGCAGGCAGAAAACCTGAGCCGAAGTAGAGAGGAGGAACAAACCCAGAGCTGGGGGAAGTGCAACTTGTCCCACCTTTATTTAAATAGATTTATGGAGAGGGAGGCTGGTTTGGGGAGGAAAACAGCCTCGGGTAAGTCGGTTGCTGTGTACCTCGGGCTGTTATACCCATTTCTCTTCCTCCTACGCTTGGGTACTGCGTTTTAGAGCAGAATAATGTTTTTTTGTCTTTGAAAGCAGAAACCGGAAGTTTGGGTGTGCAATTAGCGTGTTGGCAGTGACACGGGGTCGTTAGAGGGGGTGGAAAGGCAACGTTAAGTGGCCGAACATCTAATTTGTTTGGGATTTCTCGTCGTCGCTGTAGGTATCGGCCAGGAACACTTCTTCAAGAAGATCGAGGCGGCTCACTGCATGGCGTGCGACATGCTGATTCCCGCGCAGAACCACCTTCTCCAGAGGCACCTGCGATCTGCCGATCACAACAGAAACCGCAGGGTGAGCAAACCCCGCTGGCCTCCCGACGGGGCCGTTTCAGCTCTGCCGGGGGATGTCGATCCAGGTGCTCGAGGTTTTATCTATAAAAAAAAACAAAAACCTTCTCGTATGGTCTTGCATCGCACAAGAGATGAAGCCGATGACCAGGGAATTATGAGAAATGGGGAGGTGAATAGAAAAAGTGCTATTAAAAGGGAAATTTGGCCTTTTCTTTTGTGCTGGGGGTTGAGCAGGGTACATTGTCCAGGCGTACTGTGCAAACGTGCAGGCTGAACGCTTCCTCTTCCTAAATTTGCT
The DNA here is from genome assembly GCA_013396915.1 of Stercorarius parasiticus. Taxonomy (NCBI): domain Eukaryota; kingdom Metazoa; phylum Chordata; class Aves; order Charadriiformes; family Stercorariidae; genus Stercorarius; species Stercorarius parasiticus. The sequence continues at coordinate 5,928 of VWZL01003432.1, read as the reverse complement.
AGAGATTAAAATGAAAAATTGCTTGGGGAATTCATAAATGAGACGTAATCAATGTCAGCTGGGCCAGGCTTGGAGAGGGGCTCGTTGGAGACGGGGCGAGCTGCGGGGTGGTCGTCGTCTCCTCTGTCTTTGAGCGTTTGACGTGGCTGTCGCTGTCCTGGACATGATCTCGTGGGTTTTGGGGGATGTTCCAGCCGCTAGTGCCAAAGCGCATCTTTCTCCAGGGCTCGTGTTAGCGGAAGAGATGGGAGTGCTCCCTTGCATCCGCTTTTTGTGCTGGTTTTTGGGATCTCAAGCCCAGCAGAGGAGGAGGGAATAGAAACCCTCAAGGCAAACTCCTCGTTCGAGCTCTTCCACGGTTGAACCCACTGACGTTCGGTTCCTTTGCAGATGGCCGCAGAGCAGTTCAAAAAGACCAGCTTACACGTGGCCAAGAGCGTCCTGAATAACAAACACATCGTAAAGATGCTGGAAAAATACCTCAAGGTGAGTGAACGAGAGAGTCAGCAACTCCTGCCGAGTTCCCGGAGCAGCACGGAGCCGCGTCTCGCCGTGTCGGTGACGGGACGCCTTGCTGCATACGCTGGGGAGAAGCGTAGGTTCCGCTCCGTTGCCTTTTTATCTCTTAAATCTTTGGTTTCTTTTCTCTGTAGGCGGTTTACCACTTCTCGTGTTGGTTTTTTTTTTTTTTTTATTTTATTT
>VWZL01003430.1:164173-181945 GCA_013396915.1 Stercorarius parasiticus | reverse complement strand
CCTGTCCCCATAGCATAGGTGCTATGCAGCGGGGTAGGAGGGATGTGGGTGGTGCAGGAGAAAAAGGGCCAAATATCACCGTCTGAATGATGTCACTAAAATATTTGAGTGGAATTAGGTGCCTTATATTCCTCGCTGAGGTGGCTTTGGACTATCCAAGTTTTAAAAATATCCCCTCCTAGCCTGAGTGTCTAGCCCGTCTCTTTTCCACAGATCCAGGAAAATGTGGGTAATCCTCAGAGGGATCCACATTGAATAAAAAACAGCATGTGAGAATCTGCCTTCTGCAGTCCGACCCTGTGAGATGGAAGCAAATGGCAGCATCCATAAGCAGCAACTTGAAAATCATCTGGCCCCCCGAGATCCCCAAGCCACTTTGGCAAGGTTGGGCGCCTCATGTGGGAGCAAAGTTAATGTGTGACTCTTGTTAATGGCAGAGCGAGAAGGAGGACAAAGGTCCCTTGGCCACGCGCCTGTTCCACCTCTCCCACCCTGTTTCTCTATAACTCAAAACTCATTTATATTTGCTTGTTATTAAGCATTAACATATCTTAACCTTAGCATAACTTCATACCCTACTGATCCCTGAACACTCACACTAATTCCGTATTTGTCGAAATACCGGTGATTTCAAGCGATTGCCTTTTTGGCTACCCATTTTCTGAACTCTGAGAAGACTTTCTATGCAGAAGACAGCTAGCCTGCATTTTTCCAAAAGTCAGACCCTAAATTAAGAGCCAAAAACACAAACCAGCCTTGAAAACTTTGGCTTGCTTCATCCCTAGGCATGTCGTTGCCTAGAAATGACTTAGTCGCAGCAATTTCTAGATTGCTAGGCTTCCTACTGTCTAGTTTCTTGGCTAAGGCACCAGCTTCTCGTGTTAACAACTTCTGGAGCGCTGCTTCATTGATACAGGAGCATCCTCTGCTAAGGTGCTGACATAACCATACGCTCGCCTTCTTTTTTTGGGGGGGGAGGAGAGGATGCTTCTAGTGCCTGCACGAACAGCTTCCTTCAGCCCTCGCAGCTTCCTCAGCCCCCCTGTGCTCCCCTGCCCAACTCCGGGCTTCCTATTAAGCCAGCGGCTTGGCTTAAAAAAAAAGCAAGTCAGCATTTTGCTTGCAAGACGTATTATTTTATTAATAAGAAATATAAACTCTCGCAAGCCTGCGGTGGGAAAGACAGTAGAGGAAGCTGACTAAGTTGAGGAGAAGCGCTCTTTCCCCACCTCCAAACAAGCTTGCTAGGATGTGAGGCAGCATATCCCGCATTATCCGGCAGCCTTCTGAATGAACACTTTCCGCCCTGTGACAGAACGTAAACTACTTTAGCCTTATTCTCCTCCTGACAGACCTTCTAATTATCTCAGCTGTTTACAGCGCTCAGGCCCTCTGCTACCAATTTCTCCATTATTCTGACAGTCAACAAACTAGACCTATTAGAGCACAGCACAATTCTTGCCCAAGGCAGGAACTTTGTGAGACCACAAATCGTCTCGGTATTAAAAGTCGGTGCATAAGAACTGCCCTCAGCTTTAGCGCTAAATTGCTGGTTTGGAGACATTCATTGCTGTATATTGTATTTCCACTATATTCCGCTTTAATAGACTTTGTGCTGAAGTGTGTAAGAAGAGTTTTAAAGCCTGAGGTGGCAAGTAGACCCTTTTTCTTTTTCTTTTTTTTCCACTTTATATATTTTTCCATCTTTTTTGTTTGTCACCTTATATTGCAGGGTTGGTTCACATACATAAAACGACACCGCAGTCACACAAGAATATCTAACAGTTAGTGGGAGGCACAGATTTTGCCATTATAAGTTAAACAACAAGGTTTGGGCAATACAAGGTCTGTTATTCTTTGATTTGTACGGGGCTTTGGCCTTAAAATTATTTCTTTTGTGCTTTGGACCATTTTATTTTCCTATTTGTCAAAGCTAACCTGTTTTGTTCTTCTGATCTTTTGCTATCAAAGTAGTTAGGGCCAAATAAGAATAACAGACAGAGAGGGAAACTACAGTTTCTATTAATAATTTGCATACATTTGTTTAAGCCATGTTTATTCAAGGTTCAGAAAGCTCTTAGAAAATTGTATTTATTAATTAGTGTACACAACAGTCTATGAAGTATTTATGTATGGCCTATCTCCGGACTTCTCTTAGACTGAGTTTGTGCAGACCCGGGGATTTATTTTGGCTAAACACATAGGAATCATCTGAGCCAGGTACGCTTATATCTGAGACCTGGACTAATTTTCAATGTTATCTTAAGTTCAAGGTGTCTACAGGTACGTATTAGGATATCTCAGGTAACCTACCAAGGTGTAGAGATAATTCCAGGTGTCTAAGATACACGTTATTATCAAGCTGATATTAATGACTAATCCCACCAATTAGCCCAAACGGCAAAGGCTCCAAAAACTATTTTCTTGAGCCATTCAATTGATTCTGACTCCGTACACTCGCGACAGATTTCATTCAGCCCTCTATTTGCCGAGCAAAAGTGGTTACATTTATGAAAAATTAAAGCTTGTAAATTGAAAAAATCTTTTAAATACAAAACCAAAGAGAAAATACATAAAGTGTACACACCATTTCAGCTAAGCAGCATGTTGGAAGCAACGTGTGCTTTCGCTGAACTATGTTACCTCTGCCTGGTGGAATGCTGGAATATAAAATGACATGCTATATTAGATTCTACTGAATTTAAATTCTTCCTTCGAGGCATTTATAGCGAAATAAAATATTTTCCAATGAAGACTCTTTGAAAAGTGACATTGCTTTCAGCAAAACCTTCCTGAAGACAACTTCCAGTTTAGTGACACAGGGCTGGGTGAATTGTTACCCAGCCTATCACAAGAAATCAGGTACTGGACATGCACATCAGGGAACACCAGAGAGAAAACCTTAGCACAGGATTTGTGGTAAAGACTGTTGCATTCCTGGGAAATCAGTGTCAGTACTGAGGCATATTTAACTCAAAAGCTGACCACTTAATAGCTTTAAAGCGTTCAAAGTTCTTAAGTTCTTCCAAAGGCAGCTTTGAAAGAGAACTGTGTCTGTGTGGCGCTGTGGTTTTACGTTTCGTCTCGCAGGATATATTAATTTGGGCTAAATACTGCTGTGACTTTGCAAAACAAAAAAATAAACGAAATCGTTGGGCCACGTTGCTCTAAACCCGGAGAACTTCAGGAGAACTATGTGAGAAGTTCTGCTACCGAGATTAGGAGCTGCTCTATTGATTTCCACGGAACTTGCGTGAAATGGAAATTAGCGCAGGCTCTAGTCATTTGTCATCCTTTTCTTATTTGTTTCCAAAATTTGATTTCCTGTTCAGAAGAAGGGCATGTTCCTGGGTCAAAGCCAAGCCGAAGGTAATCGGACTCTAGATGGCACTTTTAATTGGCTTTGGATCAGACTCTCCAACTGGGGTACCCCGGATTACTGCCTGCCCGAGGACTTTTTCTCAGCGCAGAAGACTTATGGCCACAGTCTTAACCGTGTCTGAGTAATACAAAGGTAACAGTGGGGTTTTTTCTGTAAGCTGCCAGAAAATAGTGCTTTCTGCTATCGTAACCAAGAAAGAGTCAGAATACAAAATGGAGACGTCAGAACTGCTTGGACCATGCTGGAACCGGTATCATGCAAAGGGAAATAAATAGGATCGTTGAACTTAAACATGGACACAATGAATATTGGTTAATATTATTTTTAGGGGACCTGTACGTAAATAAATACATATAAATATTTTTTAAATGGTGTATCAGATGTTGCTCTTTTTTGTTTGCTTATTTTTTAATCTGAGAAAAAACACATTGATGGAGCGTGTCTTTTTTTACGCTGACCTTAATGAATGAGTTTACTGGTAAGTATTTTCAGAGCATGTTTTAAGTAAATAAAACATAAAGTAATCGAAAGAGAATTTCAAGCTTGCAACCACAAGTATTTGTAGTGTCGACCGAAGTCTAAGCTTTGGGTTCATCCAATTATGGTATCAAATTGTTACCATACATATGATCAGCTCAAAGGGTGTGAGATGACGGTCAACACATCAGCCAGCGTATTTGTAGGCATGTCATTATGCACGGCGGTCTTTTCAGCTCTCACAAACTGAGCAGGAATTGTTTGCGAATCTTGGCAGAACAGACGAGCTGCTTAGTAACATCATTTGGTTATTCAAGATATAATGCGCCTTCCTCTGAGACCATGCAGAGCGCCGGGGAAGTGCTGGCCTTAGAGGCTGTTTCAGACACAACCCGTCTTAACTGTTGCTCCAGCTTCCGTGGTGCTTTTCACGGTTAAAATATCCATTTCGGTCACCCAGCCAGTGGTATATTCAGGAAATTGTAGTTTTCCTATATAAAACTGCTGCTCCAAAATATAAGTGGAAAATACATTAATTCTCCCCTATTGCATGCCGTAGACTACTGAGAGGCGGTTTCAGCTTTACAATTTCTGATCTGGACCCCTCTCTAGCTCCTAAATTAATTAAACCAAACCAGTGGGATAGACTTAAATTCACGTTGGCTTCAGGAAAAAAAAGTAACCCTTGTCTACCATGGGAGGCTGGCAGCAACAGATCACAGATTTAGGAAGCCTTGTTCCTGGTCGTTTCTACAGCTTCATTAAAAAGATATGCACGCTAATCGTGGAAATGGGAGGCAACCTAGAAAAAAGATGTGTTATTATGAGAGGCTGGGACATTGTATTTGTGCATGCAGCAGGGAAAACTTTATTGAAATGACTGCTAAAAACAGCCCAAGAGCAATGTGGGGAACGGCAAGGAGGAAAATCCAGAGCCGGTGCCTCGTAAGGGGAGCGGCGGAGTTGGAGTCAGAGATGCAGAAAGGAGAACAGGTGAGGGTCAGAAAGATAGAAAGGAGAGAGAGCAGCACTGGGAGAAGACATGAGAAATTAGATCAGAATCTAAAAGCACTCAGGAGAGCAGGGGAAAAGGCAGAAATTAGAACAGGAGCTAAGAGGAGAGCCGAAGAGGCAATAAAAACTCAAGGAGGAGAAAGAAAAACTGAGAGATGAAGAGAGGAGGACGAGAAAAAAAGGACAGGAGACAAATATGAGGCAACGTAAAAGGGCCTTGACCTCCAGTTTGTAAAGGTGGCGTGATCTTTGGTGTGAAAGAAAAGAAATACTTTGCATTTTTTTTAAATGGCCATGAAGAAAGGACCAGGCTACATCTCAGAAATCAATATCACATTTTATGCCTGCTGCACCCTTCACGAAGAATCAAGACAACATTGATTCAAGTAAGTAATATTTCATTGAGAACTGATCTTTGATTGCATAGCTGCGAGGGACTGACTCTGAAAGTCCCTCTGTGGTGTCTGTGCCGAACAGGTGTCATTTTCGGGATTGTGTTAGAAGTGATGTGGCTTCATTCCCGGTCCGCGGAGCACGTGGAGAGCAGAGGACACGTCACTTTAGTCTTTGAGAGCAGATGATGCTGCATCAGAAGAGCTGGCTTGCTCTCTAGGGTCATTAGTCTGTGTCTGTTAGCGTGCGGTGAACAGTCTGGAAGGTTTGCTTTGCGGCTGTATTCATTTCAAGTGGTTAAACGATTATTTTAAGATAATTAGAAAAGCCTTAGACTGATATTTTAAATCTGCTTTCCTGATCAATTGTAGCAGTGTTAGAGCTGGTGTGCAGTCATGAGGCAAAGGACCATCTCCCTGGGCTGTAAGGCCGGGCTCTGGTAATGGTATTAACTGTTTCCGACACTTTTTCCCAGTGTTTGAGAGTGCAAAACCTCCCCTTGATTTTATTTCCCTGGCCACAAATTCCCTTGGGAAAAGAGATTCACCGTTTCACCGTTTATTTTGCTAGCAGATCTTCATGCGTCTCAGCCTCCTCATACCAGGAAGGGTGACGGTAAAGCAATTTATAGCAAAACCTGTGTTGGAATTCCCTTTTGGAAAAACACTTTCTTATATTGATAAAATTGTAGCATGTGTGGGTGCGAGGATATACTGATCGGGAGGGGGCAAAGATGGTTTTTGAACACAAACCTGTGTATCTCACTGCAAGCTGGCTTGGCCCACTCAGAATGTTTAGCCGTTTGAATTAACCAAGAGTACTAATGCGGTACAGACTTCCCATTGAGCCATGCCACATCCCATTAGAGGCCTCGCACAACACAGGGACACGACGGGAGATGTATTTCTGCCATTTTGCTTAGTTCTTTGGGACAAATGGGGCCTTAAGCTTCCCACTTACAAATCCTAGGAGGTAATTTACCTCCAGCGAAAACTGCAGTGCCGGATTTTATTGTCACAAAATGAAGCAGTCATGGTCATTTCAGTGAAGCCAAACCAGGCAATTCTGTCTCAACTGTGTCAGAATATTTTGTTCCAATTGAAAATGTGTAAACAAAGTATTTCCGCACCTTTTCAAACTGCCATTGAGGAAACAAGGACTCGCCATCCCAACTGGGGATGAAAGCAAATGTTGAGAGGCAGACTGTGGCTCCATAAATCAGTTCTTCTGTTAACTCAGTCCTCCCTTGGTGCAGTACCTTCTTACTGCAGAAATATGACAACTGCAGACTCATTTTGAGTACCAATGAAAATAAAACCCAACTAAGGGCTTGATATGTAGTTGCTGAGAGGCCTGTGAACCTGCTCTTGAAGATGAGCTTACATTCATGAGTCCTATTTCTACCAAAGCTGGTCTAATGGAAGACACACATAGTCTTGGCCTTTGCAGGGAACATCCACACCTATTTTGAGAAGCTGTTTTGAACGCAACACTCAAGCAAAACTGAGGTATGTGCTACAGTATGACTGAAAAATGGTCACAGGAGTTACTGATAGTGAATCTAGACTCTGAACATCTATCACCACGGCCAAGAGAGCAATATAATATAGGAGAACATGTTATTGCCAATAAGACAGATTGCCTCTGATGGTATGAGTGAGGATAATGGTGAAGGTTCACTATAGTTAGACGGCCATCCTCAGCCAGAGACTTAGGAAAGCAAAGGTCCTCATGTCTGAGCAATTTCAATGGGCAAAGGCTGCAAAGAACTTCCAGTTGCGCCGTCCTGGAGTTCCCTTGTCTCAGTAGCCACCAGCCACCACTTTGAGGAAGCCTGGCTTCTTAACAACAGGGGATCCTGAACCACCACCTCTTCATACCAAACTTTTTCTCCCCAGGCATGGAATATCCTAGGACTTCTCATGTTTGTGTCTGGTCAGAAGCTAGTCTGTCAGAGTGTGGTGCCTCTTTAAATATGTCACCCCCACAGGGCAGGTAACCTGCATTTCAAGTAAAATCTTGAGTGTCACACAATTTCTCTCAAACTGAAGATAAAGTGATGGTAATATATACATGTATTTACAAATAATGCCATTTTTTCCTCATGTATGCATGCCCCCTGCATCCTTCCACTCTTCCCACACAAAGGTAAAAATCCCATTTGGGGTGTTTTCCTGGTATTCAGTCAAAGTGCAAGTTCACGGATGTAGCAGCTAAGACACAATGAATGAGCTCCAATTCCACAGTATTAGAAACAGAACAAAATATAGTCATATTCAGGATATTATGGTTTTCTGACAAATATAACTCTACTCCACCTAATTTGCTCTAGGACTTGGGGATTGTTCAGCAACCAGAACTGGTAGCTCTTAAAAATTAATACTAAAGTCAAGTCAGATCCTTTGAACATAGTTTCAAGACGTTGTCAAAAATTAATGTATAGTTATCATTCAGTAATCAGACCAAAAATCATTACAGACATATTTTGAAAACAAGTGAATGAGGAGGACACTTTGCAGTTTTAAAAGCAACACAAATGACTTGTGGCCTAAGAAAAAAAAATGCCACGTAAAACGATTCTGCACGTATGTGTACATTCACATGTGCGTGTCTGTATATAGATTAAAGAGACAAAAAAATAACAACGACTGCAAAAAGTGGTCAACAAATAACGGAACAAAATGCAATGCCTATTTGTCATGAATATAGGCTACCGATGAAGAGTGTTCATCGTATTTCTGCCTTGCCTAAGCCTGATACAAATGTGGAGAAAGTGGCATGACCCGTTGAGCTGACATTAAAAGCTTTAAATTGAATTACATTGGCAGAAACCTTCAAAAATTGTCTTGGGAGGAGAAAAAAAATTCATGACAGAGCATAACAGATGTATGAAATTAAGAGCATTTAGGAAACATTATCTTTGCTGTATGATGGGAAATGTTTGTAATTGCACTCACAGGGTGCCTTTAAGATGTGCTGGTTTTATTTAAGAAATGTTCTTTGTGACCTATTATGGATTTTCAGCAGAAATGTATGGGCAAAAGAATAAAATGCATATTGAGATACGTATTTTTTGCAACAGTCAACTCATCCGTTTTCCTTGTTCAATGAAACAAACTGTAAAGGCAAAGTTATTGAATCCTTAGGAATAGGGTGAAAAGAAGGAATCTTACTGGCTAATGATGAAACCGTACCGTACTGAAGGATGTGATACTCCAGTGCTCATGGATGGTCTTGTATCCCATATCACGATCTGCCTGTGTGGATTTCCCAGTACATCTGCACCTTACTTTATGATAAATGTTACTGCTGTTCTTTTCCTGGCTACTGGATGCTAATTAAATCCAGTAATTGAGATGCAATAGGAAATACCGTATGTGAATTTCAGCATTATTAATAATGTCTGTGCTGCAAGGCTTTCCCAAGCAGCACTCAGTGTTCAAAGTCCTCTTCAGCACATAGCGGAAACTAGGTAAAAATGCAATGGAATTTCTTTTCTTGCATATTGCAGAATCTCAATTAGTTCCTGCTGTGTCATAGATTCCCATAGATTTAATATGTATTGAATCAAATTTCAATAAGAGGTATCTTCTAAAATTACACTTCCCTTTTGTGTTTACCAAGAGGTTCACAAATGGAGTTTTTCTAATGAGTAAATACAGAGTTCCAGGGGGGTTTGCTGCTTTTGCTGCTTCCAATGGGAGTCACCAGTTTAAGGACAAATGTGACTGTCCAATGCCGTAGACTTGCAGCATTGAGTTCAGACCTTGTCAGTTCCTTTTCACTCCGTACTTTACCGGATGTCCATTATGATAGGACTTCTCTGTTTCTTTTTTGCTATATAAAGGGAAAAGTTCATACTTACACACGCACTTAAAATAAACCAAACATTACAAGGAATCTGTTCAAATTGGAATATAGACAGAGAAAAGAATTCCCTTGTCTCCAGCGGGGATTAGAATCAAACCGATGGATTCATTCTATTTGGAAATTCTGTATTTACGGAATGTTTGCCATCTATAATCAGAATCTCTGAAATGTATGTGGTTCAGTGACACTACAGTAGATTTCATGGGATCTGAAAAAGAAGCAGCAAGATCCTGCTTGAGAGGCTGGAGTGGTTAACAGTGGTGGAAAGAACTTCTCCCAGGCAGTTGGTTTGCAGCTGAGGCGTTTTGGGTTTTTTTTCTTCAAAAATGACTAATTAAACTGTGTAACTCATAACCAAGAGAGGTTGCGGAGACCAAGAGTGTGGAAGAGCTTATAAGAAGGTTTGGACCATATTCTGGAGAGCAGGTCTATCACTCAACTATCGGAGAGGAAGGTCATACGTTTGTACACAGAACTGCATGTTTGCACACGGGCCTCGCTGTGAGGCTGCCCAGAGTGGTGGGGTCTCCGTCTCTGGAGACATTCCAAACCCACCTGTACGTGTTCCTGTGCAACCTGCTCTGGGTGACCCTGCTCCGGCAGTGGGGGGCTGGACTAGATGATCTCCAGAGGTCCCTTCCAACCCCTACCATTCTGTGATTCTGTGAGTGATCTATTGAGTATTGGAATTGGATATAATTTATCAAAATCACTCTTTCGGAAAAGATACTGATACTTTCTACTTGCGTATCACTTTGCATATTGAAAACATCCTGCAAACACGCCTCCATTATCTTTGCTTGGTATTTAGCATCTTTACCTCAGAAGTGGAAGATACCCAGTGCAGTGATTTTTCTGGTGACCTCATAGATTTATTCCTTAACACAGACCATGAATCAAGAGTTACACTATAAAAGCCACGTCAATTCATTTAAACAAAATATTCAAAACCACGTTGCATCTGATAGCCTTAGATGGAAATAGAATAAACTATTTCTTTGTTGTACACACCAGAAAATAAAATGTTTACTAATATCAGAACTGGTTCAGCCTGTTAATAGTGAAAACTGACAAGATGCGGATGATTATCCCTGACATAAATTTGAGCAGGAAAAGGATTTGTAGCAATGGAAACTCATGCTAATGGAATAAAAATGACCCGAGTTGTCTGACGGATGTCAAACTCCATGGAGTCCAGGATGACTTAGAACCGTTCAGTCTGCATCAGAGAAAACAAATTGGCTGAATGAAATAACCTCTCATTCAGTTCTATATTTTTTGTCACCAGCAGTAAAAATAAATGAACACAATAGTACAAAAACACTTTCCCAACTTTCCCCAAATGAAATCATCTGACTACGTAAGCATGTTTCAAGTTCATTGCTCATACTCAGAAAGGGGGAAAAATCAATAAAAAAAAGAAGTTACATGAACTAACTCCGAATTAGGATTATTGTGTTGCAGTCACACAACCTGCATTGTAAAGTTTGCATTTAAATTTCTTTCTGGGAGGATGTCCATCAGTAAACTGAATATGCAATGAGTACATAACCCACCGAATCTTGTCTATGTAAAAGACAAGGAAGACAAAAATTCTTTGGAATGCAAAATTGGTTTCAAAGGCAGTAGTAGAGAGGAACTGATAAATAAAAACTTCGACAGAAAATTGAGAACAGAAGTGTAACAGGGAAAAGGCTAGCTAGGAACAGAGATCTGATCGCTAACGGTCTCAAACAACATACGTAGCTCCGAACGGAGTTGTGAGGAGCCATCAGGAAAACCAGAGGAAGAGTGAAAGTCATGGGCTAGAAAAATCATCCCAGAGTACTGCGAATGGCCCAGAGGCTGTAGGTTGGGGAACACAGGGTTAGTTTAGGACTTAATGGCTTCATGAAGGCTGCACTTGGTGTTCATACATTGGACCCAAGAGATCTAGGCCCAAATTTTCCATTTATGAGTACTTACCCAAGAACTGCTTTGTATTTAACATGATTTAAGAGTATAGTTTTTCAAACGGAATATTCATTTCACAATAAAAAATGAAAAAGACAGGACTGATTATTTTCAGTTAAATAATAGTTTTATCTTTCGATCAGGGAAATCATGAGATTTGTTGGGAAAAAAACCCAAATATCATGTAGTGTAATTCTCTATAATATATACATTAGTGTAAATAGTCATTTTGCCCCAATAGAGCAAGAACAAATCAGTGTGCCAGCATGAAGCGAATGAAATCCTTCTCATTCTTTGAAAAAATCCCTTTCAATGTTGTTATTTCAATAAACCATTAATTTCTGGATTAGACTATGTGTTAAAGTGCCAAAAAACACATTGAAAGGGATGATATATTTCATTCAAAACAAGTAAACTCAGCAAAGAAAACCCAGCCTACCTTTCGCCTGAAGAAATCTTTGAGAAATCTTTATAGCGCTTGCTTTGGAATCCCTTTAGTTAGAAGATTAATGCTTTTTATCCAACATGTTGCATTTTAGAAGAAAGCGGACAAAACCACTGAAAATATTTCCATGTACATCAGTGGTTTAAGTCACTGACTATAAGAAGAATCCTCCTAAACCTTTACTCGCACCAAGCCCTCTGGTGTGCGCTTAGTGCCAGCAACGAGCACAGCCATTAAAGGGATTCTCTGGTCCCCTCCAAGTGTCATCAGCCCCGTTGTGGTGTTGGAAACTGAGGCACAAAGACCTTGGGCTATGCGGGAGCAATAAGAGACACACGGTTTTAAGAGCAATGACCCTCACGTCTCACAGCCACCGCTTCCAGCACAAATAATTAAAGTCTGGTTCTCCGTCGGGTTCAGCCAGATTGCCCCTTGCAATGCAGTCCTGCTGCCTTCTGGAGCAAGTAGCAAGGACCCCAGATTTTTGGAGAAGAGTCTCAGACCACAAGTGAAGAGAAAATGTATCCTTCTTAAGTGTACAAACAGGCACCAACCACTGAAATGAATAGTTCCGTGCATTACGAGTTATATATTTTTAAGTCTGAAATATAGAGATTTATTTCATACTGAAATATAAAGAGAACGTTTTTTTAAACTGTTTCCCCAGATTACACACGCACGTGTTTGACACTAGCACAAAAGCAGTGCATTATGTTACCTGGTATGTGTGTGTGTGTCCCCCCTTAAAATATAAAGCGTTCGCCTCCTGTGGAGAAGTCTCCCACCACTCCTGTGGAGCTGGCGGCTAATGAAGCCAAAAAATATCGGGGTTCATTAAGCATGCAAGCACTCTGGTAAAATCAAAGATCACCCTGGAACCCCCACGAACATATTATAGTTACCATTAAAATCATCATCATAGTATTTGAGGTTAGTAAAACATATTGCTTAGGCTATAAAACATTCTAAACTAGTATCCCAAATGTCTTGCCTCAAGCAAGCACTTAAATTAAAGTTTCAGACAGCTGGCACTGGAATCAAAATAACAGTTTTGCACAAAGAGATTGGATAAACATGATTATTGTTTTCATAATTTATTTTGTCAACGTGCAGTATTGTGCCTTGATCCATCCATTGTACTTGGGCATGATTTCTTTCACTTTTCAACAGGTAACTATATTTCACTGCGGATTTTTACGGAAAGCAATCCTAATTGATCTGTTGCTCTTGAATAATCTAATCCCTAATTAGTCGAGTCTGAACATTGAGAAAGGCAGCTTTGTGTGCTTTAATTAATTTCCATAATCTGGAATTTTTGTTGACTTGCCTTATAAGATCTTTTGTTTTTCAAGGAGAGGCAAATTTAACAATATCCCTACTTAGTGTATGAAAAAGGGGGCAGCGTTCTGGACATTTGATACAGTGTGATTGCAACAGCTACGAACGCATCGTTCTTAATTAAGACTAAACCCATTTCCTATTTACCTTGAGTAACAATTTTAAGATGATGTTCTCCCTGCATTTATTCCTGCCTCTTCGATGCTGTGACGATACACCCTCCTTTGAGTTTCTCATTAGTCCAGACCTCCCAACCAAGTAGCGTGTTGAAACGTACAGAAATGAAGTGCCAGAAATCTACTGCAGCAATCTCTTAAGCAAACACATATTTTCAGAGACAGATCCCCAAACATTTTGTATTTCATACCCTCTTCCAAAGCCAAAATGTGGCTTCTGGAACAAATCTCAAAAAGATCTCGTCGTGCTTTTACCCAAGCGGTTAGCCGACAAAAGGTCTTCCCCCAAAACGCAAACCTTCATCCAACGATGACACACACAATTAGAAAAGAAGAACCAGGTTTAAGAGAAGCTCCTGCTTTGCAGGCAGAGGAATGTGTTTGGACATCAGAGTGAAAAAGCATTCTTTTGATTCATGTTGCTCTATTGTATTGTTTTATAGCCAATTCTTAAACATTCTTAAATGATAAAAAACATTCTAATTTTGGTAAATATCTTTCTTGTAGGCCCCTTTGAATGTTGTCATTATAGATCTTTCAGTCAAATGGGAAATTAAACTACCACTTTGTCAGGAGCTGAGCTCTCCTGCCTCAGTTTACACAACCGTAAATTAGAGATATATGAATATATTTTATTTATACAGCATTCACCTGCTTCACAGGGATGTTACTGAGCTTAAGAAGACTTGCAAATTACTTTGAGTCCTTCGGTTGAAATGGACAAAATGCAGCTCTCTCACAAATATAGATTTGGAATTACCCCCATGGAATTTAGTGGGATCAGCGTGAATTTATTGCACATATGGGACTGGGAGCAAAACTCGTCTCTGTTTATGCAAACTAGTTGTACAGTTTTTGCTAGCGTGAAAAATGGTCAGTCGTTCTCACATTTGTGAAAAAGATTTATCAAGCCAGCACAGCCCCAACAGGTGCTGTTCAAGCTTGCCCTTTGCTTTCCACACCTGCAGTAAAATAACCTTTGCTTCTCTGATGGGAAGTCCACATGGAACTGTGACCACCGGGTCACCAGAAGATATAACTAACCTTTCAGCTCTGGAGGGCAACCCATTTACCGTCACCTGTGCCCTTAAACAGACCTTGAGTGGACTCGGGTCGCCAGGGGTCAGTGTGTTAAGACATTGCACCAAGGCACGCAAAAATTTGGACACTGATCAAGGGCAGAAAGAGATGTTGAAAATCTAAGAAAATTGCCTATACTGATGTTCGGCCCTTTTCTTTCCTTCCTTGGATGTGTCTCTCTTGCTTTTAATTAAGCTCTCAGATTCATAGCTTGGAGATCTTTAATATCTACAGAAAGTGCTTACGAGGCAAATTTTTCACTTCTAAGAAGGATCCTTATAATAAATGTTACCTTCTAATTTATAGGTAAGCTTAACCTGATTTTACCTTTACAGTAATATATTGCATGGCCATTTGTGTGAAACAGACCGATGACACGAAAGATTTTAACTTTTAATAAATGGTGAAAATGTTGGATTGCACGCCTCCAACACACTGTAAGCATAGTGCCTACTGATGAATTAATCTAATTAACAAAGGTGAAGGTTTATAATTGGGGTTAACTAGAATTTAACTGGTCATTGTTCATACCCCCCACTGCATTGTCCCCTAAGTAACTCACTCTGGTAGCCCTCCATGGTCCCTCGACCCCAGCATCAAACTCAGGGATCAACCAGCTTCAAGGAAAAGTAGATACAATCATATTTCCAAGACTGTAATAACAGCAGAACTTAATGGTGTGATATTTTTATACTGTTTGGGAAAGAGACCCTATTTTTTCTTACTCATAAGCCCAGAGTATTTTTAAATAGTTCAAGTCCCTGTAGTACTTCACAGTTTGCAGCGCAGTTTAAAAAGTAATACATCTTTTCTTAGATGTACCCCAGATTCTGCCTTTTAATAGACATGATAATGAGATTCTGTGTCTTCATTTCCCAGTGTGCAGAAAGCTCAAATAAATCTTTGATTGTTCACAACCCTGGAGAAGGCTCCCAAGCCCAGGAATGTAATGATGTTTCTCTAAACAATCATTGCTAATGAAATTTAAGTGTATTTAAAATATATAGATGCGCGTGTGTGTATATATTAGTACTATCAAAATTGGGTTTTATTCATTTTGCTTTGTAAATTTGAATCTGATCGCAGTAAACTTAGCTCCCAAGAGATTCATTTCTAGGAGAAGGAATGTCCTGAGTTATTTCTCTGACCTGCAAGACACATATTGAGCTTCTGCTTTTGAGTGAACTCCCTCTAATAAGGAAATGAAGGGATGTTTAAAAGAGCCATTCAGCGACTTCTTCATAAGATTAGGGACCATGTCCCCAGACCACTGCTGAAAGTGTCGTGCAGATCACTGCAGTCAAATTGCTGCAACAACTTTGAAAGTACAGGGATGTCCGAGTAACCCGAAGTAACATTAAAGGGCAAAACAGACAGAGGGGGCACAGGAATGGGTAAAAAAGGGTTACGAGATGGTTAGGGTTAAAATGCTTCAGAATGAAATAAAGGGTGAAGATGCTTCAGGATGAAAACAGTGAGGTTTTAACAGTTTTTATTACCTAAGCAGCAGTTTAACCTTTTTAAGTGGAGCCTCAGTCAAAAAAGTCTTTCCAGATAAGCATTCTTTTTAAGGATTATATGTAAAATGTCCCACAGATGGCCTCTTCTCTCTGTGTCCATGCTCCTAGCCATTACTACGTGCCAGAGTGCTACACACACTCAGACTTGTGCAGAGTCCCTTGCACCCACAGCTGATGAGGTAGCTGTTGGGAAATCCTTCACAGCAAAAGCATGGGGAACCCGAAAGAGTTAATCCTCAGCCTTAAGACAACAGGCCTAAGTAAATAACGAGAAGAAACAGCACTCAAGACCAAGCTATGGCAGCCAGGCTTAGCTTGGTGGCTTATTATAAAATCCAAACTTGGCAAGGTTCAGTGAAATGTTACTCAATATCAGTCAAAAGCACAAAGGAACTTGGGCTTTGCTGCAGGTGATCTGGGCACCTCTAAACCTGTTTGTCAAAAGACATGCAATGCTGTGGTTTCCCTTGGCTACTTCAGACTTGTGGCTAACTGCATTCCAAGATAAAACCTGTAGGGAACCTTTTTATAGGAAGGGAAGCTGAAGAGGCAGCAGCATTCGCCTGTTGCGTCGCCATTCTGCGTAGTTTGATGCAGGTTGTTGAATACAAATTATCGATGTTCAGCAAAGACACACACGACGTGCTTGTCCTCAGGAAAAAATGTGAATGACTTACAACCTTGCTAGTTGTTACACTTGTTTTTGAGGGAATTCTGTCTTAATGCCATTGCTTTTTTTACTTTAGGACTCCAATTCGTCGAGAAAACTTCCAGCTTATTTCCATTCCTTTTGTCTTGGTGCATATCCCAGTCATTTTCAGGAAACAAAAGATGATGCACATTCCCAATTTTTACCCAAAACTGACACTTTTCAGAAATGCTGCAGGAAAAGCATTTCAATTGTAATGCTTACCATGTCCTAAAGAAGCCTGATAGGACTTTGGGCATCACTGACGTCTAAAGATTATGGCATAGAGAGGCTCACAGAAGATAGCAACTTGCAAAGCCATAGGGAGGATAGACATCTCGTTCCTAGGCAGGAGAAGAACCTCTTGAGCATGAAGGGTGGGAGGAAAAGGTGACAGCAGAGCAGCCACAGCCTTCCCTCCCCCTGAGATCCATGCAAATCCCAAGTAGCATCCACCTGGGACACTCCACCTGCTCACAGATTCTCAGAGGATCTCTGGTGGAGATTAGTAGCCTAAAAGAATTAATTAGCCTCATCTCCATTCAGATTTCAACCTTTTTTTTTTTCCCTCCACTTTCCACCTTTGACCGTAATCTTTAAAAATCTTACCAACAAACATTTGCCTGATCTGAAAAGAATTCCCTCTGCCCCACGGATTTAAGTATGTGTTGTATGGCAGCATCAGTGTGCTCTCGTAAATATTTTTTTCTTTCGAAGAAAAGAAAAAAAACCACCAAATGTTTTTTTCCTGACTACAGGTTGGAGCGCTGAGCTGTTGATGCTTGGTTCTGATGTGAAAAATAAAGAACTAGACCCTTAGTGGTGGTAAGCGAGCATTACCCTGTTGACTGCGTTACACTTTACCTATGATGAGGCTGTGTTTGGCTCACCGAGCAATCTTTTGTATAATTTTGGCATAAATCCTGTCTCCTGCTTGAACATCATAGGAGAAGCTGAGATCTCTAAGGGCCAAGATTCGGTAGGATCAAATCAAGGTAGATTTTATAACAAAACTTCATAAAGGAGAGTGGGGTTACCTATTAACCAGAAAAATTCAATGATGACACAATGATGCATTACTCAACCTAGGAGGAGGTTTCTCTCAATTCTCCATGTCTTTCTTCTGCATATGGCCAGAAAGCGAATCAGAGAAAGGCAATCAGAAAAAAAGAAGGGGGGAAAAAAAAACAAACAGAGAAAGAATAAATACCCTCAAAGCCAGTTAATTATAGGAGTGGTGCTGGATAATC
Source organism: Stercorarius parasiticus (assembly GCA_013396915.1). Taxonomy (NCBI): domain Eukaryota; kingdom Metazoa; phylum Chordata; class Aves; order Charadriiformes; family Stercorariidae; genus Stercorarius; species Stercorarius parasiticus. The sequence goes on along the minus strand of VWZL01003430.1, from coordinate 164,359 downwards.
AAGAGCTGTGGCTGACTATTGTTTACAAAGCCAAGATGGGCTGAGAGTCTTGAACTCAGCTACGCCAAGACAGCAAAGTTAAGACCTGGTCCTCTCTGGCAAACAGCTGCAACCTCTTTTTAATTAACAGCATATTCCTGACTTGGTTCAGCTTGTATGGATGGAAAGGTGTTTCCCAAGGAAATC